>JAQZBX010035014.1:0-24753 GCA_029593785.1 Cabassous unicinctus
GGATTAAGTCACTGAAGATGTGGTAGAAACAGCAAGAAAACTAGAATTAGAAGTGGACCCTGAAGATATGACCGAATTGCTCCAATCTCATTAGGAAATTTGAATGGTTGAGGAGTTACTACTTATGGATGAGCACATAAAGTGGATTCTTGTGATGAAATCTATTTCTGGTGAAGATGCTGTGAACATTGTTGAAATTACAACAAATGATGTCAAATATTATGTCAACTTAATTGATAAAGAAGCTGCAGGGTTTTGAGAGAATTGACTCCAATTTTGAAAGAAGCTCTACTGTGGATAAAATGTTGCCAACCAGGATCACATGCTTCAGAGAAATCTTTTGTGAAAGGAATTGGCAATAATGTGGCAAGCTTCATTGTTTTCTTATTTTAAGATATTGTCACAGCCACCCCAAACTTCACCAACCACCACACTGATCAGTCAGCAGCCATCACAATTTAGGCAAGACCCACCACCAGTAAAAATTTGACTTGCTTAAGGCTCAGGTGATGGTTGGCAATGATTAGCAATAAAGTATTTTTAATTAAGTTTTATACATTGTTTTTTTTCATACATAATGCTATTGCACATTTTATAAGCTACATTATAGTGCAAGCATATCTTTTATATGCACTGGGAAACCAAAAAGTTCTTATAACTGTCTTTATTGTGATATTGGCTTTTTACAATGGTCTAGAACCAAACCAACATTATTTGAGCTATGCCTGTAGTCTTTTCTTGAAGAGTGACAAGTCCCCTGGATTTTAAATTATTTTATAATAATCAGTCACAGTTAGCGGAACTGGGTCTAAAAAAACCAGGATCATTTCATGACAATAAGAAACCAAGGTAGCCATTCACACTTCTTTTATCTATTGGTGGTTAAATTAATGGGGACTTGAGTTTTCTTTATTCTGAGTTATGACTGGGAGCATCACAATCATATTCAACTTCAGGTTTAGATATATCTCAGTCAAAAGCATAAATCCAACCCCCACTTGAAAATTTTTTCAATGTAGGCCCATGCCAAGATAGATAGAATACTTTGAGGCACTTTTCTCAGCCCAGGACATCCCTCCATTCTGACAAACTGCACACCATTCCTCATTGGGGCCCCTCTCTTTCCTTGCCTCCCTAACATGAAGCTGTTTCTTCTGCAAGGCACCCAGCCACTGAGCATTCATTTGAGGAAATTTCCTGGGGAAATTCAGTTGGATCTGTTGTGCTGTTTGGAGCATCTAGGTCAGCATAGTCTCCTTGGAAACAGAGCCCTGATTGCTATTTAAGATCAGGGACATGAGTGTGCTTCTAGGACAGTTGGTTTTTGAAGTCTAGATTCTTCATCTGATTCCTAGTTCATTGTAACAATGGGAAAATCATAATGTTCAGGTAGTCCAATTTTTTTTTCTATTCATATTAGCTCTAACATGTCCCCTGGGATTTTGTTTATTGATTCAGCTCCTGTTTCTTCACTGGAAAAGCACCAACTTTCTCAGCCCCCAGTGCTGGAGGCATTAGATGGACATATTGGAGGATGTACACTAGTCAGATTAACTGGTCCTCCACTGCCTGAAGATAGTAGTGATGAATTGTGTGACCGGATGTTTCTGTTTTGAGGGTAGTCTTGGCTGGCTGTGATGTATGCTAGTGTCTTTCCTCACAATATTGTCCAGAATAATAGTACTTGGGCAAACAATATATGGAAAACAAGGAAGATCATAAGAACTTCCCAATTATGAGTACAAATTAATCATAGGTGAACCAAATGACTTTTCATCATATCCTGCTGTGTTAGTAATGGTGGGACTGGAAGGAGGAAAGGATGTGATATTGGTAGTTGATGGGGCAGGCAGCCATTGCTGATCTGCCACTGTGTTATGTCTTGCTGAGCCACAAAAGCCATCTGTAGGGGTTTTGGCTCTATTGCTTGTTGTGGTAAATTCTGATTTGGTGGCATCTCAATTGTTGAGGATGAAAAAAGAACTGGTCCATTGGGTTTGGGGCCGTGATTTTGAAAATGTGTCAAATGTGGGTGAATTTTGCCTATTCTGGAGGCATAATAAAGCTTGGTTGATCTGTGATGGAAACTTGGATAACTGGTTTGAAGATAAACCACCTGGTGGCAGTGAATTCTCTTCCACAGGAAGATTCTGCTTGGGCATTTGTGGCTGACTCTCTATATTCTCTATTACCAAAGAACTTAAATAGATCATAGTTTGAAACTAGGATCACAGTGAAATTGGATGGTATTTTTAACTACTGGGGAAGCATCACACCTTGCTCAGAGGAGGTACCTTAATCAGTATATAATCTGGAGCTTGCTGTAAAATATGCTGTACTGTTGCCACTGGAAACTGCCCCCTTAGCAACATGCATGACATTTTCCAGCAGTTTAGAAAGTCCATCCACATCCAGTTTCATAAGTTTCTAGCAACGGTCTTTTACAAGGCTCTCTAGATGATTTAGTAGAGCTTTTCCTTTTTAATTCATTTCTACCATCATCATAAATATAGTTACTTTAATACCAAACTCCAGATTTTGATTTTGATTTACTTCATTTATTCTGATTTGGATCTGACTTCCTGTGAATTTTATGTATTTTATTTTTTTCTATAAGATATGTGATTAATGACTCACTCATTTTCTGATTCTGAAAGCTTCCTCTATCAATTGATAGCTATATTCAATATGTTCTAATAATTGGCAGTCCTGACATGACAGTTTGTCACATGTGTAACCGTAAAGCTCTGCTGTTGGTTCTTATGACTGCTCACCGGAACTGCCTCTGGAGAAACTTCACCCTCCCATAAGCTCTGATGCAAGTCTCACAGAGCCATTCAAAACCCACTCCACAAATTCCATTACCTTCTGCATTGTAATCACAGCTTGGCCACACCTGGTTAGACTTCTCTACTGTACTGCTGGGAACCTCAGTAGTGTTCTTCACAATGAAATTAGCTCTGATGTGGCTTTCTGCAGAGAAAAACCACGACTTTTTTGGCAAACTGATAGGAGTTGCTGATGGCAAGCTTGAAGCAGGGATAGTGTTGGGATCTGGGCAGATACCAGTCACCACGAGAGGAACTCGAGGCTTGAGGCAGAGCTGAAGCGCCTAGAGCACGAGGCAGCGCCAGGGCTCTGGGAGCACTAAACTGCTGGGACGCTGGCAGGCAGAGCAGTAGCTAGGCGCCTGCGTCTGGATGTGCTGGTGGAGCTGGTGAATGTGTGGGCTCTGAGACCACGCCGTGCTTAGCGCTGCAGACCCTCCTTCTTCCTGCTTAGTGTTGCGAGCCCTTTCTCCAAAACCCACCTCCTTTTTCCTGCCTCTGTCTGCCTGGACTTCCTCCCTCCTCCTTCTCTTCTGTTGATGCTCAGGAAGTAGAGGGAGGGAGGAAAGTAGCCTCCCAGGCCCCGCAAATCTGCTTTCTGGAAAGCGCTGAGAAAAGGGCTTGTATATATAACTTTTTAATTTACTGTCAAAGTTTCAAAAATGGCTCTGTATTACCTGCTGAAATAAATGAAGGGACAATAGACTGTCACAACCATGAACTTTACAACTGAGATGAAACTGCAAATAATTTGTATGTAACTTCAATATTTCCCTTTCTCAATTCCATATCACCATTCAGAAGATTTTTTTTTTTATGTATAATCAGTTTTGCTCTCTTAAACTATGGTATCTATTTTTGATGACCCAAAGATGATCTGTAATTAAGTATAAAGGAGGAAATATGAGAGAAAATTATCAAGACACCAGTTGATTTCAAATAATCAAAATAGAGGGAGGAAGCCTGGATCAGAACACGAAAGAAGGAGGCCCTTTTGTATTAATGTCGACATAGCGCCACCTGGGAAGTTGCGTAACAACCAGATATGTATATTATTATTACTTCATGAACCAAATGCTGTTATTATGTGGGATGTTATGAGAGGTGTGGGAGGTGGGGAACATGGAAATTCCTATAATTTTTGTGTAACATTTATGTAATCTAAGCATCTTTTAAAATATTAAAAAAAGAAAAGAAAAAAAGGACCTTCACTGATCCTCATATTGAAATTATAGAAAGAAAATTAAATGGATGTATAAAAGAAAAAATAAATAAATAAAAATAAAAATAAATGACTACAATTGTCACAGAGGGAAAAAAAATCTAATAATAAAGACCAAAAATGTTTAATGACAACAAAAATCTGAAATATCATTGAGGGTTCTGTAATACAGATATTTAAAATATGTACAACGTGTGAAGGGTCATTTTGACCTTCTCATCTTTTAAATCTCAAAATAAAAATTGAAAATGAGCATTATTATTTGGGTCTTCATTTCAGTTTTACATTTAAATGAGCAGTAAAACAAGATGGCACTAAGGTTTATTCTTTCTAGTTATTGATTGGAAGTAAAATCAAAATGAGAAATCTATTCCAGAGGATGGGAAAATAGCATGGCAAAATTCCTCCTCCCCGGCCACCTCAGTAAAGCACGTTTACTCAGCAAATATGCTGTTTGTCCATCATAGTGGAACTTCGTAGTTGAAATACTTTAGCTAAAGTGAATAAGAATATAAATCATATATTAATGTAAGATGAATATTAAGAAGGCTGAACATTTTAGATCTTAACAAGGTAGAATATGAAAGTAAATGTACAGTTCTAATTTTTACTACAAGTCAATAATAAAAAAAAACATTTGTGAATATTTACCAGGAACAATCTTCTTGAGGTTTATAAACAGTCAATTATAAAATTTCTGAAAATGCAATTCATTTTGAAATTTAATTACAATGCAGATGAAAAACAAATATGGTTTTTCTTTGTCATTGGTAGAGTAAAACCAAATATGGTTTTTCTTTGTCATTGGTAAATATCCAGTTACTTCCACAATTAAATAAAAATATGATTACATTAAAGATGTATGGTCTGACACAAAGAAAAAGACAGGAAGGACCCTCTATATGATAGTCTCTAGTCATATGATATCACTCAAGAACCTTGGGAAGCATCCTGAGGCAAAAAGAGAATCTCCTGGAGAAAGGGTGAGACCAATTTTAAGGAATTTCTTTTCAATTCTCAAATCTCCATGAAGGGCATGAGAAAGCATGGTCTGGAATCTAAAACTTCATTAATGGAGCAAGTATGGTCTGAATCACTTAGTAACATGACCCCAACACCAGGAGCAGTAGGAATAACCTAAATTTTCAGTATTTAGATGGAAGAAATGAATATTTTTCATTTTTGTTAATGAAATAATAATTTGGGATCCATTACAAGAGATGTTGTAATATTTCCCTGCTGTACATAGCTGCTGTTTCTGGCTATACTTGCACAATTATTTATTTATTAAGCAGTTTTATTGAGATTTATTCACATACCTTATGATCTGTCCAAATGTATAATCAATGGCTTTTAGTATAATCACAATGTTGTACATTCATCATCTCAAAACTTTTAGAACAATTTCACTACTCCAAAAAGAAAAACTCCACACCCCTTAACATTCCTTCCTCAGACCTACATAGCCACTAATCTACTTTCATCTTTATAAATTGATTTACATTTACATTTTATATAAATGGAATCATACAATATGTAGTACTCTGTGTCTGGTCTCCTTCACTTAGTATGTTGTTTTTCTTTTTTTGTTCTGATATTTATATTTTGTAGTATTAACTTACATTTGTTCAGCTTCAAAGAAAAATGGTCTCATATATGCAAATCTATACATATTCAGATTTGTCATAATAGATTTATATGTCACATAATATATATAGTTCATAATAGAGCAAACAGACAGTATTTGTCCTTTTGTGTCTGGCTTACTTCACTCAACATAATGTCCTCCAGGTTCATCCATATTGTCATGTGTTTCATGACCATTTCTTCTTACTGCTGCATAATATTCTGTGTGTATATGCCACAATTTTTTACACATTCATCAGTTGATGGACACCTGGGTTTTCCCAACTTTTGGCTATCGTAAATAATGCTGCTATGAACATTGGTGTGGAGATGTCTATTTGTGTCTCTTCTGGGTATATACCTAGAAATGTTATTGCCAGTTCCCATGGCAAGTCTATATTCAACTTCCTTAGGAACTGCCAGAGTTCCCCCAAAAGTGGTTGTACCATTCTACATTCCCACCAACAGTGAATAAATGTTCCTATCTCCCCACATCCTCTCCAACATTTACAGGTTTCCAGGTTTTTAATAACTGCCAGTCTAATAGGTGTGAAATGATATCTCATTGTAGTTTTGATTTACATTTCCATAATCACTAGTGATATTGAAGATTTTTTCATTTGTTTCTTCACCATTTATATTTCTTCTTTGAGCAGTTGTCTTTTCATTGCTTTTTCCCATTTTTTAATCAGACAGTTTGTCTTTTTATTGTTGAGTTGTATGACCTCCTTATGTATCATGGATATTAAACCCTTATCAAATATATAATTGCCAAATATTTTCTCCCATGAGTCAGCTGCCTTTTCATCTTTTTAAAAAAGTCCTTGGAAGTACAAAATATTGAATATTGAGGAGATCCCTTTTAGTATCTCTTTAGTATCTTTTGTAAAATCTGGTCTTTTGGTAAATACGATATCAGTTTTTTTTTTCTGTGAAGACTTTGAACTCCCCTTCATTTTTGAAGTTAGCTTTGCCAAATACAGAATTCTTGGCTGGCAGTTTTTCTATTTTAATACCTTAAATACATCATACCACTTTCTTCTCTCCTCCATAATTTCTGATGAGGGGTCTGCACTTAATCTTATCAAGTTTCCCTTGTTTGTGATGCTTTGCTTTCTCTTGCTGCTTTCAGAATCTTTCTATTTATCTCTGATATTTGCCATTCTAAATAGTAGTTGTGTCAAGGTAGGTCTATTCAGATTTATTCTTTTTGTGGTATGTTGTCCTTCAATATTGATATTTTTGTCTTTCAAAAGGATAGGGAAATTTTCAGTCATTACTTCCTCAAATAACCTTTATGCCTTCTTTTCCTCTCTTTCTGGGACACCAGTAATGCCTATGGTTTTGCACTTCACATTGTCATTCAATTCCCAGAGACCCTGTTCCTTTATTTCCATGCTATTATCTTTATGTCCTTCTGTCTTTTCCAGTTCAGATTTTCTGTCTGAAATCACTTATTCTATCTTTGAGCAATTCAAATCTGCTCTTATGTGCCTCTAATGTATTTTTTTTTTTTTTTGGTCTTTATAAAGGGTATTTATTTGGGGTAGAAGTCTGCAGTTACCAGGCCATAAAGAATAAGTTTCTTCCCTCACCATAGTCCATTTTCACGTGTTGGAGCAAGACAGCTGCTGACATTTGCCCAAGGTTCAGGCTTCTTGGGTTCCTCTCTTCCCAGGGCTGCATTTCTCTCTGGGCTTAGCTTCTGTTTCCTCCATAAGGTCAGCTGTAGGTGATCAGGTGAATGGCTCGCTTCTCTTCTCCTGGGGCCTTCTTTCCAACACCAAAGCTGCTTCTCAAAGACTGCTTCTACTCTGTTCTTTGCCTTGCCTTTTATATTCGATTCCCCATCCACCAGGGGGTGGGGTTCAATGCCCTACTGACATGGCCCAGTCAACGCCCTAATCATAACCTAATCATGCCCAGATTAACAGATCAGTTTACAAGCATGATCCAATTACATTTTTGGAATTCATAATTACATCAAACTCCCCAACTGTAACACTCCAAACTCTGAATTCCAAAAATATATCTAATATATTTTTAATCTCATCTATAATGACTTTCATTCCCATAAAATCAGTTATTTTTCTTTGCAGACTTTCAAATTTTTCTTTCTGCTCACCAATTTTCTTCTTCATATCTTTTATCTCTTTAGTCATATTTTCTTTCAATTATTTAAATTGATTTAGAAGAGTTGTGTGATTATCATTGAATAATTGTCTTAAATCCTGTATCGCTTCAGGATATTTGTGTTGTTCCTTTGGATGGGCTGTTTCTTCCTTTTTCCTAGAATGGCTTGTAATTTTTTGCTGATTCTATGCATGTGAATATGTTGGTGAATTTACTCTGATGGCCAATTTCTCTCTCTTCCCTATGGTTACTATTTTTTTCACAGCTCTTCTTTGATATTTGGTTCAAGTTATCCTAAGTATTTAAAATTGTCCAGTTTAAGTTATCAAAATCATACCATGGACTCCCTAATTAGGGTGCAGATTTTCTCTCAGAAGTTGAGTAAAGAGAGCCCTAAAAGCAGTATTTGTCCAGGCATTTTCCAGACCAGCCAGCAGATGGCTTTCATTCATGCACCTTTCCACATAGGTGTATCTCTCTTGGTCTTCCTTTGTTTTGGTCTGGCCAGAGGCTAGATTCAAAGCATAGTCTGCTGGCCAAATGCATTGAAGGAAAGCCCCCTGATTCCCCCTACCTTTTCCCTTATAACAGTTGACAGTGAGGAAGATGTCTGCTCACTTCTCAGTCAGCTGCAATGAGCTAGAGATTTAACACCAGCTTAATATCTCAGGGGTAAAGGAGTGGAGCCCTTACTGGTGGCTGGCAGGTTTAGTAACCCACAAATTGTTGTTTCAGATTCTTCATCTCTCTGTCCCTCACCCTCATGGAAGTTGTGAAGCACTTCCCTGGTCTGCTGACCCTCAAAGGAGTTCTCTTGGGCAGCTTTTGGATATTTCTCCATTGTTTTTGTGAGACAGCTGAGACTTGTCTGCATAATCTGATGCCACTTTCCCACATTCTACCACACCATAGGCTTCCTAAATCTCTGAATTCCTGGTATGGAATTTTTCAAGTAAGGTCACACCAGCTGGAAGGCTGGAGGGTCTCTGGGTCTTGACCAGTGTTGTCCAATAGAAAGATGATGTGACCCATATATATAATTTTATATTTTCCAATTGCCATATCAAAGAAAGTAAAAAAAAAATCAAGTCAAACTAATTTTAATAACCTAGATATTATTATATCTATGTGAATCAATTTGAAACAAATTGGCCCCACCACTTTATCAAATGTCTCTGCAAGATCATACTGGAAATGCATTTAAGAGAGGAAAAAGAGTGAGAGCCACAAACAAGCAGATAAGAACATAACAGTGCTGGGTTTAAACCTGAAGCATGGCCAGATCCTCCTGGTTTGCTGCAAAGGAACGCTCTTATTCTGTGGTGGGTTCTGGTTCCCAGTTTGTCAGAGGCTCTTAAATACTGCTTCTTCTATCTGAATTGCTGCCTGCTGAAAGGTGATCCATAGTCCTTTCTGTCACCAGGAAATGAAAATTAATGCTGAATATAAGATGAAGATCAGTATGGCAGGCACAAAGCAGTCCTTTGACCACTGCTGCAGCTTCTAAGACTGGGCTGAGGCCAAGAACAGCTCTTTGAGACTTGGGTAAAAAAAAGTCAGTGAATAACCACAGGACAAAATACTCTGAAAAGGAAGCAAACTTCAGCTTTTGGAAAAATTGCTGTTAAAAATCTACAAAGACCTCCAGATAAACACCGTTGCCTGTCTGAAGCTAGATTCAGAGCCAGAGTGAGAGCCCATTAAAGAAGAAAAACATTTGGATGAGCCTATCTTGGTGGATACTCCCTCTCCAAACCCAATAAACATCTGAATGTGCCACTGCAGAAAAATATCTGTGTCAGGCATTCTCTGATGTAATTCTTGCAGTAAGTGATGTGGATGCAGAAGATGGAGCTGGTCCAAACCTCTGTAGTGAATACATAAAAGTTATCTATGTTTATCTGAGACAACTTGAGGAAGAGCAAGCAGTCAGAACAAAATATGTACTGGGTTGAGAAGTCACTGGAGCCATGAGAGCGATTCTAACTGACTGGCTAATGCAGGTTCAAATGAATTTCAGGTTGCTGCAGGAGACCATGGATTAAATATATGAGTGTTTCCATCATTGACTGGTACATGCAGAATAATGGTGTGCCCAAAAAGATACTGTAGCTGGTTGGTGTCACTGCCATGTTAATTGAAAGCAAATATGAAGAAATTCATCTTCCAGAAATTGGCAACTTTGCCTTTGTGACTGACCATACTTACACTAAGCACCAGATAAGACAGATGGAAATGAGGAATCTAAGATCTTTAAAATTTGTTCTGGGTCACCCTCTGCCCCTACACTTCCTTTGGAGCACATCCAAGATTGGAGAAGTTGATGTTGAACAATGTACTTTGGTCAAATACCTGGTGGAACTGACTATGTTGACTATGATATGGTGCACCTTCCTCTTTTTCAGATTACAGTAGGAGGCTTTTTTTTTTAGCACAGAAAATACTTGATAATGGTGAGTGGGACACCAACTCAGCAGCATTACATGTCATCCTGAAAAATCCCTTCTTCATGTTGTGCAGCACCTGGCTAAGGTTATAGTCATGGTGAATTGTGGGCTTACAAATCACATAACTATCCAAAACAAGTATGACACCTCTAAGCATGTAAGAAAAGCATTTGAGAACAGCTGAATTCTGCAATAGTTCAAGATCTAGCCAAGGCTATAACAAAGGTGTAATGTGAAATTGAGTTGGTACATTTTAATATTTGGAAATAAAATTGACACTGTGTGCTGTCTGTACAAAAAAAATGAAGTTACAGTATTAAGGTTCTGACAATGAACACAGGAAAAATTGGGAGGGGGAAGAAAGAGAATTTCATTATAAATTAATTTAATGTTTAAGAAGTGTTGAATGTAGTGAAAATTAAGAAGGGCTTCAACACAATGAGGGACATAAATAGTTAATGGAGATCCCATAATTAGTTCATCAACTAATTCTAAAGTTTTAATGTTACAGAAATGTACTTCATGGAGGGGAGAAATCCCTAGGCTATGACATCCAATTGCTGGCTATAATATCCTATAGGTGTATGGTGGTCTCCATGCTTTTATGTAAGGACACCTAAGGCTTTCCTTTTGCATTCATGGACAAAGGGAAAAGGGGTCATTTTTTAAAATTATGTATATTATATATGGCACTCCCCACACCTCCCACACCCTCCCACTTAAACAACATCCTTCATTACTGTGGTACATTCACTGTAATTGATAAATCCATCCCAAGGCATTGCCTCTGAGCATGGACTATAGCTCACATTGTAGTTTACACTCTCTCCCACACAATTCTGCAGATCATGGGAAGATATAAAACAGCCTTGATCTGTCACTGCAATGTCATTCAGTATGATTCCCAAATCCTGAAAAAGGCCCCATATTACACCTGTTTTTCCCTCTCCCTCTCCCCAGAGCCTCCAGCAGCCATGGGCTCTGCATCAATGTTGTAATTTCTTCCATTTCTAAAACCACAATAAGTCTATAGTAGAATACCAGTAAGTCCACTCTAGTCCATAGTTCATTCCCCAATACTGAGGATTCTGGGATGGTGAGGGGGTAATTTTTATTGATAATGTTACAGAACAGGTGGGCTGAGCAAACATTGTTTTATTCCCTTAAAGGAATTTTGAATAGTTTCATCCCAAATAAGGGTCTCAATATGTTCAGCTTTAAATAAGGCATATAAAAGTTGAGCATCAAAGAAAATTTAATAATACAATTTGCAATATCCTGCAAGGCCTAAAAATCATCTAAATTTATGTGTGGTATTGGGAGGGGAAAAGTTAGAATGTTTTGGATTTAGACAAGGTCTAGGAGGAGGCTGTTAGGGCAGGGATAGGTGAAGAAGAGAGAATGTGACCTATATCAGTAGGTGATGTGGACCATTAATTGGTTGGAATACTATCAAAAAGAGGGCAGTGTTTAATTTTTTTTTCTTTGACTGAAAGAACAGGGAGATGTATGGGACATAATTCCTTATCAGTCTGTTGACTCTAGTTCTAAGAGTTACAAATTAATTTCCACCTGTTGCAAAGATATATGTGTATGGCATAACCCAAGGAAATTGATGCTGATAAGGTGAATTGGGCAGAGGGGACTAACAAAAATTGATGTGTGCTTTGTAAAGGTCTTAATTTAAGGGAAATTTGGAGAATTTCAAAGACAGCCATGGATTTGCTGCAAACTTCCACCATTTGAATCATTTCTGTACTCCAGACAGAAGGGTTAATGAGCCCATATACCCTGGTTTACAGTTATCAGTTCTATTTCATCTAAAGATATGATGTGAGCAATTGGAGGAACCGCTGCTGTATCCTTGGAGTAGTCTAAACCATCACATTGAAAGGCACATTACTTTCTTAGAGGAACAAAGGGAGTGTTCAGGGGGTTAATGCTGTTTTTAAGTTTTTCTTTTTCTTGTGTGGGGGGTGTTGGCACTCTCCTTTGGATTATACAGGTTGTTTACAGTAAATACAAGTACTGGCATCAAGAACAGTGGTGTTTATGTGTAAATTTAAAGGACTCATTGAGGGATTTTTAGTTTCTGCATTGGAAACTCATGGGTTGTCCTAGTTGTTTTTCTATTGTTTAAGCTTGGGAGGATTTCTTTTTCTCAGCCTTTTAAAGGTGTGATATAATTGATCTGTAAGATTTTCTAAATCATTAGTTTCCACTCTGGCCCAAGATAATTATTAATGTTTTATAATGGTGCTTAGTTCTTATGAAAGGCCATTAAAACAAGTAGAATTTTAAAAGTAGAGGTTTAATAGTTAATATGGTCAAGATCAGAGATTATTAGAAGACTTTTTAAAATCTGTTGAATATTCATATATGGGTTCATCAAATTTCTGATTACATTGTTGGATTTTACTTCAATCAATACTTTTGGCAGAAACTTCATGTATGAACTTATGAATTTCCTTAGCTATTTTGAATCTTCAGTTTTCTCAATAGGTCTTCATTTTGAACAGTCATTTGAGGGATATTTCCAAATAGCTTTGTCTATTCAGATTTGGGCATGACCATCACCAACAGTCATTTGAATTAATTATTAAAGTCTCATAAGTCTGAATGATAAGATTGAATTTTGTTTTGTTTATTATTGTAAAATCTACATAGTCTTCATTAGTATTTGAAAATCTTTAATAATGCCCTCAATTTGGTCTTTGTCCAGTGTCTTGAATATAACAGGTGAAAACCCTAATCCTCCTTTTTTTGGCTTAGTTTTGAAGGGCACAAGAAAATGAGAGCTATCTGGACATACTTCAGGGGAAACATTATAGTAGGGGAGTTCAGCAAACTTATGATAAAGAAAATCTCTTCTGATCCTGTTTCTGTACTGTCAACAGAAAAATAAATGAAGCTGTAAGGCAACAAAAGTGTTTATTTGGTGTTTGAGAATTGAAATTTGAGGAGCTCAGATTTTTATACCAACCCAAATCATGTCCTGTTTTGATGCTTTCAAGCAAAGATTTTTTTAAAGTAAAAGAAGAATATTACATAATATATTTGATTGGTGATATTTAGGGTGCTGCCAGTGTGCTGCATGTTAGTTTACTGGAAAAATAAAACTACTAAAAGTAAAACCTGATTTAAGAAAGGTTGCAGGGCATAAAATTAATATACAAACATCAATTTCTAGCAAAACCTGTTGTAAAAATAAAATTAAATTAAAAATTTGTTTTATTATAGAAAAATGTTAAAATACATGGCCATAGATTTAGAAAAGGAGTAAAATATTTTATTTAAACACCACAAAAATAGGAGAATGAAATAATAATGATAAGTTTAAATATAAGAAATGAAATACATAAAAAAAATTTAAAAACTAAAAATAAAATTAAAAGATTGGAATATCAAAAAACAATGAAAATATATTTTTAGAAGTTTTTCTCACATTTTGCCTTTCATCACTGTAATATCTGATGTACTGTCTATACAGTGGCATTTTATTCAATTTATTCCCCAGTGTCTTACTATTTTTCATTTTGTTTTCAAAGAAATTTTAGGTCACAGTAAAGTTACATACAGAATACAAAGGACTCTCATATACCAAACATGCTCCCCGTTTCCTGCTTCCCGCATTAATACTTTTTTATATGTGGATGGTAGCATTGTTATAACTGATATACAAATAGTGAAACATAGCTACTAAACATCGTTACTGGTTTACATTATGGTTTACATTTTAGACCCTACACTTTTATAAATTTTGATGATATTTAACATGGTCTGTGTACATCATTGTAAGATCATGTAGAACACTTCCATTGCCCATTAAATACCCCCTGTTTAATTTATTCTATTCCTCCCTTCTTCTCCCCTCTGGGCCCACAATGACCCCTTGGCTTCACTCCTTGGATGACAAGATTCATAGCTACGTGAAACAACACTGAGGACTTGACACACTAGATTGTTCTCCCCTTTTAGGAACTGCCTATGCTCTCAAAAGACTCCCAGCTCCCTATTTGTGACCAAGTCGGTCCTCCTGCAGATGGGAGTCCAACTCCTTCCTGCTCATTATGTGGGTCTCCATCCACTGATACACCATATTATGACAAAATGACCACTCACACACTCCCTAGAAGCCTGCTCCAGATGCATCCTGTCCCAAATACCCCCCATCCAACACCCCAAACCAGTAACCCTTCCTTGTCATATTGCCATAAGAGCATCCCAAACTGTGTACTTTCAACCACAAACCCATTAATCCAAAGTGCCCATCTGGTCCTTCTCCCAACCCTTCCCCCAGTTCCCTGGAATTTAATGGCTTCATTTTTGAAGAAGTTTTGGATCACAGAAGGGTTACAACCTGGGCAGGGGAGGATCATTGGTGTGGGGTGTTAGTGATGGGGAATACATGGAAGGAAGTTCACCTGGGCAAATATATAAGGTATGTAAAAATGTTCGAATGTTCACGGGACAGTGTCACAAGGGTTGCTGTGATGGTTAGGCTAATGTGTCATCTTGGCCAGGTAATTGTGTCCAGGTGTCAGGTCCAGTAAGCACTTGGCTAATTGTAATACAAGAGCATTTATGGACTTTGATCACCAATGAGTTTACTGCATGGATGACTGATTACATCAGAGAGATTGCATCAGCAATGGGTGACACTTTTACCTAATCAGTTGAATGCCTTAAAAGGGGAAGTGATTTCAACATTCAGAGAGAATTTCCAGGTCATCTTTGGAAATTTCTCCCAGAAACTCATCAAAGACCTTTCATTGGACTTTCATCAGAGCCCCTGGTTTGCAACATACCTGTGGAATCTGGACTTGTTCATCCCCACGGTTCTGTGAGAGACTCCTATAAATGTCATATTATTGACAGATATCTCTTGTTGATTCTGTTTCCTGAGAGAATTCTGACTAATACAGCTTGGTTCCAGGAGTGGTTCATGAGGAACAAAGTCTTAAACATGAGATGTCTGAGGTGGTTCTGGGAGTTTTGTAATTGGCTCTCTACTCTAATTGGACTCAAGGGTAATAATGACTCCTTTTCCAATAGTGAAGAGGTTGCTAACAGTCCATGGCATGAGCTGGCAATAGAGATACACAAAATAGCATCACTGGATTCTCCTACTTCCATGCTTATAAGAAGCAAGGATCTGGGTGAGAGTGTTTTCAACACCTTAACAGAATTTTGTGAAGTCAAAAAGTAGAATGATGTTGGCTGGCTCCTCCTAGATATTCTGGATATAGTTACAAAAGAAAAAGATGAGCTAAAGTCTTCAAATTTGAAGCTTAAATGCCACATGAATGATACTAAAGTTTCTACGTGTGCCTTGAAAGAAAATCTTGTCTCCTGTAGCCACAGACATGAGATATCTGAGAATCAAACCCAGACTCTCATTGTACGAGTAGCAGAATTATAGAGAAAACTAAAATCTCAACCTCCCAGGGTTTTTGCAATTAAAGTGAAGGCATTGGTTGGAAAGGAGTGGAACCCCAAGAATTGGGATGGAGACATATGGGATGATGATAATATTGGTGGGGACATTGGAACACTAAATTTTGCTGAGACTTTACCAGATAAACCTGCGATGGCATGCCCCATGGAGACCACACCTTGTCAACATTGTATCATCCAGCCTTTGGCTTGCCAGAGGTAGTCTGGACCTCCTTCCAGCCCTGAGCCACCAGCCTGCCCCAGAGAGTCTAGACCTCCTTTCAGCCCTGAGCCTCCAGCCTGCCCCAGAGAGTCTGGACATCCTCTGAGTCCTTGGTACCTGGTATGCAGCTGTTGATCTGGCAAATGCTTTTTTCTCAATTGCCATTAGTAAGGACCACCAGAAACAGTTTCCTTTCAGCTGGCAAGGCCAGCAGTATATATTCACTGTCCTGCATCAGGGGTATATCAACTCACCAGCCCTACATCAGAATATGGTCTGCAGGGACCTTGATCATCTCTCCCTCCCATGAGACATCACACTGGTCCACTATATTAATGATATCATGTTGATAGGACCTAATGAGCAAGAAGTAGCAAAGACTCTAGATTTATTGGTAAAGCGTTCACGTGAGAGAGGATTGGAGATAAATCCAACAGAAATACAGGGTCCTTCCACCTCAGTGAAATTTCTAGGTGTCCAGTGGTGTGGGGCCTGTTGAGATATCCCTTCTAAAGTAAAGGATAAGCTGTTGCACCTGGCACCTCCTATGAGCAAAAAAAGAGGCATAACGCTTACTTGGCCTCTTTGGATTTTGGAGACTACACATTCCTCATTTGGGTGTGCTAATTCAGCCCATTTACTGAGTGACCAGAAAAGCTGCTAGTTTTGATTAGGGAAGAGAACAAGAGAAGGCCCTGCAAAAGGTCCAGACTGCTGTGCAAGCTGCACTACCAAGTGGACCATGTGATCCAGCAGATCCAATGGTGCTGGAAGTTTCAGTGGCAAATAGAGATGCTGTCTGGAGACTTTGGCAGGGCCCCTATAGGGGAAACAGAAAGCAGACCCCTAGAATTTTGAAGCAAAGCCTTGCCATCCTTTACAGATAACTACTCCCCATTTGAGAAGCAGCTTTTGGCTTGCTACTGGGCCTTAGTAGAGACTGAACACTTAACGATGGGCCATCAAGTTACCATGAGACCTGAGATGTCTATCATGAGTTGGGTATTGTCTGACCCACCAAACCATAAAGTTGGGCATGCACAGCAGCATGCCATAATAACGTGGAAGTAGTATATACAAGATAGGGCTCGAGCAGGTCCTGAAGGCACAAGTAAGTTACATGAGGAAGTAGCCCAAATGCCCATGGCCAGCACCCCTGCCAGGTTACCTTCTCTTTCCCAACCCACAGCTTTGGCCTCTTGGGGAGTCCCTTACAATCAGTTGACTGAGGATGAGAAAACTTGGCCTGGTTTACAGAGGGTTTTCCACAATATGCAGGTACCACCTTAAAGTGGACAGCTGTGGCACTCCAGCCCTTTTCTGGGACATCCTTGAAGGATAGTGGTAGGGCAAATCCTCACAGTAGGCAGAACTTTGAGCAGTGCACCTAGTTGTTCATTTTGCTTGGAAGAAGAAATGGTCAGAGGTGCATTTGTACACTGATTCATGGGCTGTTGCCAATGGTTTAGCTGGATGGTCAGGGACTTGGAAATAACATGATTGGAAAATTGGTGACAAGGACGTCTGAGGAAGAGGTATTTGGATAGACCTATCTGAGTGGGCAAAAAACATGAACATATGTGTCCCACATGAATGCTCACCAGAGTCTGACTTCAGCAGAGGAAGAGATTAATAATCAAGTGGATAAGATGACCCGCTCTGTGGCTAACGCTCAGCCTCTTTCCCCAGCCACTCCTGACATTGCCCAATGGGCTCATGAACAAAGTGGCCATGGAGGTAGGGATGGAGATTATGCATGGGCTAAGCAACATGGACTTCCCCTCACCAAGGCTGACTTGGCTACAGCCACTGCTGAATGCCCAATCTGCCAGCAGCAAGGACCCACACTCAGCCCCTGATGTGGCACTATTCCTCAAGGTGACCAGCCTGCTACCTGGTGGCAGGTTGACTATGTTGGGCCACTTCCACCATGGAAGGCACAGTGATTTGTTTTAACTGGAATAGGCACATACTCTGGATATGGATTTGCATTTCCAGCATGCAATGCTTATTCCAAAACTACCATCCATGGACTTACCAAATGTCTTATCTACTGTCATGGCATTCCACAAAGCATTGCTTCTGATCAAGGAACCCATTTCACACCAAATGATGTGTGGGAATGGCACATGCCTATGGAATTCACTGGTCTTACCATGTTCCCCATCATCCTGAAGCAACTGGATTAATAGAATGGTGGAATGGCCTTTTGAAGACTCAATAAGGTGCCAACTAGGTGGCAATACCTTTGCAGGGCTGGAGCAATGTTCTCCAGGAGGCTGTGTATGCTCTAAATCAGCATCCTCTTTATGGTGTTGTTTCTCCCATGACCAGGATTCATCGGTCCAGGAATCAGTGGGTGGAAATGGGAATGGTACCACTCACTGTTACCCCTAGTGACCCACTCAGAAAATTTTTGCTTCCTGTCCCTGCAACCTTAACCTCTGCTGGTCTACAGGTTTTAGTCTCAAAAGGAGGAATGCTGCCACCAGGGAAGACAACATTTACATTGAACTGGAAGCTAAGACTGCCACCTGGCCACTTTGGGCTCCTCTTACCTGGGAATCAACAGGCAAAGAGGGGAATTACTCTACTGTCTGGGGTGATTGATCCTGCCTATTAAGGGGAAATAGGAGTACATCTACATAATGGGGGTAAAGAAGAGTTTGCCTGGAATGCAGGAGATCTTCTACGGCATCTCCTAGTACTGACATGCCCTGTGATTCAATTCAATGAAAAATTGCAGCAAACCAATTCAAGGTGTACTAACAATGGCCCAGAATCTTTGGGAATGAAAGTTTGGGTCACCCCTCCAGGCAAAGGACCACGGCCAGCTAAAGTGCTTGCTCAAGGTAATGGGAAAATGGAATGAGTAGTGGAAGTAGCTAGTGATAAATATGAACTTTGACCATGTGAGCAGTTACAGAAATGAGGACTTTAATAGTCATGCACACTTCTTCCTTGTTTCATAATGAGTATGATTGTATACGTACACAAAATGAATTTCTTTGTTTTCTTCCCCAACCTTTTCCCCTATCATATGAAAAGTTGTATTAATTTCATGTCATAATATTTAAGGGTGTCAAGTTTAACAGTGAATATTACCCAAGGACTTGCACCTTATTCTGTGAAGAATTAGTATGTTTTTGTTGAAGGCAGGGGAGTTAAACATTGTTAGATGGAAATATATATGTATGCTTGTCTGTTATTGTTTTTACTTAGAGACTAAATATGGTTTAGGTTAATATTTAGGGTAAATATGGTGTATGGTTGCCAAGTTGACAAGGGGTGGACTGTGATGGTTAGGCTAATGTGTCAACTTGGCCAGGTAATTGTGTCCAGGTGTCAGGTCCAGCAAGCACTGGGCTAATTGTAATACAAGAGCATTTATGGACTTTGATTACCAGTGAGTTTACTGCATGGATGGCTGATTACATCTGCATCAATCAGGGAGATTACATCAACAGTGGGTGACACTTTTATCCAATCTTGAATACCTTAAAAGGGAAAGTGATTTCAACATTCAGAGAGAATTTCCCAGCTTGTCTTTGAATAGCCAACTTCTCCCAGAAACTCATCAAGGACCTTTAATTGGACTTTCATTGGAACCCCTGGTTTACAGCATGCCTGTGGAACCTGGACTTGTGCATCCCCATGGTCATGTGAGAGACTCTTATAAAATCTCATATTATTGACAGATATCTCCTGTTGATTCTGTTTCCCAAGAGAACCGTGACTAATACAGGTGAAGACTCATACAATAACCAAGAGAATATTGAGTTCCTATCCTGGAGAGCTCTTCTAAGTTCTCTAAGGGAGCAGCAACACTCCCCCAAGTGCAGTGGCAAAGACTGGTGAAGGACGATGATCCACTGATTGGGCCTTGACATTGATGACTAGCCTTATGAGTCTTTGCTTTTGAAATTGAAACTTAGCCTATTGTTATGGGGTGCCTAAGAGGTGCCACCTGAGAGCCTCCTTGTTGGTCAAATGTGGACTTTCTCTAAGCCAAACTCATTATATAATTTCATTACATTCCCCCCAGTGTAGGACATGATTCCTGGGGATGAGTAACTCCTGGCACTAAGGGATAACTACCAAGCACCAACTAACAATGCAACTGGAAAAAATATCTAATAAAAGGGGGAAAAGGTAAAGACAAAATGAGATTATATGGCTAAGAGACTTCAAAATGTGTTGGGAGGTCATCCCAGAGGTAATGCTTATGCACCTCTCACCAGGATCTCATAGACTGCCAAAGTGAATACTACCTCAAATAGTGGATCTCCTGAGGGCTCTGGCAATACCCAAGTCCTATGGTCAGGGTAGAAAGCTTTGAAGTTTGGTGCCTTGCTAGTGGGCCCTGCTTTGGAGTTTGTGCTCTTGAAAGTGACAGAGTTGGACTCAATTATGTCTTCCCTCCACATGGCTCATCTGTCCCTTCTATTTAAACCTATACTTTGTGCTGCAGTTTGTAGTCCCATCCAAGAGATTGGAGTCTTTGTACTGTCCTTGTGCCAGCTGGTCCCAGAACCTCAGCATAGTTTCAACACCTACTCTACACATCATTGGACTTGCCCAGGACAACAAAGAGATGATGATGGACAATGAACATCCCAAGGAACAGAGAGAGTCTGCAACTGCAAGCAAGATATTCCTATCCATCTTCCCCATAGGATATAAGCCCTCTCTCAATTAGAGGTGGAGTGGACATCACCATCCCAGAATCCTCAGGATTGGGGAAAGAACTACGGACTAGAGTGGACTTATTAATATTCTAGTATAGATGTATTGTGATTCTAGCAATGGAAGAAATTACAACATAGATGTGGAGCCAGTGGCCATTGGAGGCTCTGGGGGCAGGGGGAGGGAAAAACAGTTATAATATGGGGCCTTTTCAGGATTTTGGAATCATCCTGAATGACATTGCAATGACAGATATAGGTGATTTTATATCATCACATAACATGCAGAACTGTGTGGGAGAGAGTGTAGACTACATTGTGAACTATGGTCCATGCTTAATGGCAAAGCCCCAAAATGCATTTATCAATTGCAATGAATGTGCCACACTAATGAACGATGTTTATGTGGGAGGGTGTGGGAGGTGCGGGGAGTAGGGCATATGGAAATCCATATATATTTTGTGTGATATCTTTGTAATCTAAGTATCTTTTTAAAAATTAAAAAAATTGAAAAAAATTGAAAAGGAAAAAAAAAGACACACAGAAACATTGTAGACTTTCAGGAAGATGGTATCAGTGTAAGTAGGTAGGGTTTAACTATCACGCAAAAACAATGGAGGAATGGCAAAAAAGCTGTCTGAGAAAGCAGCTTAGGGGATCTGGGCACCAGGAGAATGCTGTGCATTGTTCAGGCTTCAAGAGACAGAGAGATGAAGAAGTCAAAATGAAAACCATGAATTACTAGACCCTGCAGCCAGGAATGGGGCCCATCACCCACCTGGATAAATCCTGTGGCTCACTGTAACCAACTGAGAAGGGAAAAGACATCTTCCTCCTTAGGAAGAAGGAGGGTGCAACAGAGGTTCGATAGCGGTTTCCATTCAGTGAGTTTGGCTAGCAGGGCCCACTTTGAATATAGCCTTTGGCAAAAGCCAAATCAAGGTCAAGTGGATGTTTTCAAAGAGACGCCTCCATGGAAAGATTCACTGAAGAGCACCAGCTGCTGACAGGCCAGGAAAGTACAGGAAGAAAAAATGCTTATGGATTCTCACGGAGAGGGGCTGATAACTGCCCTACCTGACACCTTTCTCTTAAACGTGAGCTAGGAGAAATCACAGCCAGGTACCCAGAAAAATGGTGTGTTCCCCATTGATTTTCATCAGTAGTTTGTTGAGACTTTCTCAAAATTCGTTGGCATCCACCCAAAAGCAGATCAAAATCTTAATCTAATTATGTGTGCCCCAGTGCTTGCCAGCCATCTGAACTGAAGTTAGGGAAAAGGTAGTAGGATGGCAAAGAGACATTATTATTTGAATCTTAGCAGAAGTTACTCAGTATGGGGACAATCTAGAGGAAATCAAAGAAGGAAAGAAGAAATTCAAAACTACTCTTGTAAAACTCTTTATTAAAATGAATAATGCCTGCCTGACCAATTTAGGAGGAGAGCAGAGGAAAAAGGGAAAACTATATGTTGTTATTGTAAGAAGATAGGACATTTGAATAAGAATTATGGAAAGAGCTGTTGTAGGATTCAGAAATGCAAGAAGACAGGAATTGGGAAAGTCCAGAAATGTTGTAGGATTCAGAAATGCAGGAAGAAGGGAACTGGGAAAGTCCAGAAAGCCAGGGAGTAAAATGGACAATATTAGGGATCATTTATATGGAGTCTGTTGATCCCGCTCTTACTTATACTGCTGGTGCTACTTATTCTGAAATTTCCTTCCATATTTCTTATTTTGCATCACATGATATGTCCACACATGATGATAATATTTCAAGTTATCCTAGCTCCTTTTCTCCTTGTTGTTTTTCCTTCCTGGTTCTCATATAGATATGTTCTCTCAGTGAGGAGTATGTTATTTTCTCCTAATTTTCCTGGAACCACGTTGCGAAGAGCCCAGATGGTATACTCTAGATGATGTAAATATGTGGCTGTTGGTATAACCGTGGGTAACTCGGTAAAGAGTACCATGATATAAGAAAGACAAGACAAACATTTTAAGAGAAAAGCTGGGGTCAGGGGCCTAGCAGAATGTATGTATAATGCTATCCCCGAAGCTCAGACAGCCCAGTGCTTTTATTAGCGGGGCAAGGTTCTGGTTACCCTTAGAGGGGCATGACTAGTGATTTATTGCTCTCAGAATTTGCATGAAAAAGAAACATTGCAGGCAAGGTTCACACCTTTTTTCTATCCTTATTTCATCCTTGAGTCTTGAAGCCAGCAAGAATTCAAACAGTGCTCTCAAGGTTTTCCTTTTGAGCTAGTGTCTGGCGTTCCAGACACTCTGTCTTTATTCTCAAGCCGGAATTCCACATCTCAAGGATTCTTCCCCACATCTCCCCCTTTTCTTTTTGTATGATTAGTAATGACTAATGTGCTCAAAGCATCTAACTGTTTTTTTGTACGGTTTATTTCTTTTCTGAGGCATCTTCTGCAGATTGAATGAAAGAATACATATATTAAGATTATAATTATTACTCCAGCAATAATTTGGAAATGATGCCTATTCCACCAGTTCAATGGATTTACTGAATTAAGTTTGTTACTAATTTCTTCCCAAAATTCAGATCCGGGAAGTGTTTCTAGTCTATTTTGAGACATTTCTAAGGCCCTTTTTTGTAATTCCAAGACATCAAGACAAAGATTATGAGTATGTCCCAAGATATGATTCTCAGTTTGATTCCAACTGTATTGTCTTTCATTATAAGTTAAGGGAGTTATACAATAGGATGACTCATTCCAATCACATTTTAATCCTCTTATTAGATTTAAATTATAGATGCTATCCCCTAATCCTACAACTCTAGTTTCTAAATCACTGAGGTGATTATTTAATTTTTCATCAGTATAAGACTGACTCTGCCACATTTTACTGGAATTTTCATGCCAAGTATGCACATATTCTTGAGTTTTAATTTCATTATGCAAAGCTGCAACAGCTACAGAAGCAGCAGTAGTAATCCCAATTAGTCCTAAGATTCTTAATACTATAAGGCCGATTATATGTTTAGTTCCATGTAAATAATGATTAATAAAATGCCATAATACTTGTGTTTCAGGGGAATGTTGCCAATATCAGGCCATTCAGCCTGGCAGCCATAAACCCCATCTCCTTCTAGTGATTAGCAATGACTCATTAGTTTTAATTAATGAAGCTTATATACAAGTATAAAGAGAACAATTTAAGCAGTTGTTTATATTTTCAGCTATAATAATTTTACCTGTAACAAATATCAAAGGGTCTCAGATGAAAGTCATTACTTGTCCGGTATATGTTACATTTAATGTAGTAAATGTGGAATTAGTTATTCCTTTCCAATTATAAGTATGTCCTGATGCCAACAGGACCTTCCATAAATGAGATCGTGTAATATAGAGGCAAGTATCCCAAGGTTGGGGGAGAAATCTTCCCTTATAATTCCAGTTAAATGATTGTGAGGTGATGACTTGATGAGCCTGGCTCCAAAATGCTGGTTTTTCTTCAGTTGTATGTATAATTTCACTTGTACCCAGCTTAGACCACATTACACTTGTATTTTGAGGTCTTGAGGCACCCACAGGGGCTCGATCCTTTACAATTCTGTAGGAATCATTAAAAAGTCTAACTCCCTTCATTCCTTTACAAGTGCTCCATTTGCCTTCTACCTTCAGCTATTCTGTGGGACAACTATAATTAATCATTAATTTAGACTTATAAGGGAAAGATGGAAAAGTTACATGTAAATGGAGGCTTCATTTTTTGTCCGATCTGTTTTTAGTTCAACCCAACTATGGTTCTGCAGAATAATGCAGCCAGGCATGGATCCAATGCAGAGACAGCATTTTTGAAATGGCAATGACAAATTTATTTGTTTGCCTTCTTCCTCAGGGTGTAAAGGTAACCGTAAATCAATAGGCCCTGGGAAGTCAAATGAATTATTAATATATATAGGATATGATACGTCAGCCCATGTTAATAATTCAAGGAATGGGGGATTAGATATATATGCCCAATATGTGTAATTATGATGTGGTGTAGCACTTATGGTAGTAGAAACCAAGGCCATCATGGTTAAGAACAATGTAATTCCATTCTTGGGATTATTGGTATTATGAAAGATCTTTTCAGCTTCTTGTGTTAGCTTTTTAAGTTGTCCCCAGGTGGGGATAGAA
>JAQZBX010035015.1:0-24752 GCA_029593785.1 Cabassous unicinctus
AAAAAAAAAGCTCTATATTAAACAGTATCTTAACAGTATACTTAAATGTACTGCTATAATTTAGTACAATGTTAAACATAGTAAATTACTAACAATTATAAATTGTTGTCACTATTATTTGGCAGTTTTCCTACTTCTAGCATAAAGAAACAGAGATGGGAATATTAAAAAACAGCAAACTGTAGTAACATGTAAATATACTCTTTATCTAATGGAGGCTGATAAAGCTCAAAAAAAAAAAAAATACTGAGATAAAGGGGAAGAGATAAGTGGTAAGCAGTGCATTTAAAAAGAGAGGATTGAAATAAAGTCTGAATAAATTTCAAGGTTCCAAAAAAAGAAAAATCTAAGTTTGACAGTAGTCTTTAATTTTCCTTACCTCTGATCTTAAGATTGAATGAATGGCTTCAATTTCCTCTCTCCTAGAGTTAGGTAATTCTGCCACGAAAGAAATAGCATATACTAAATATTTGATCAACATCATATGAAGTAATAAACAGGCTTTTAAGAAAAATATATTTCACTGAGCTTTAAACAGAATTGCATGCTGATTTGAAAGCAAATTCAGAAGACAAATATCACTTGATTTTCATCTTAACTGTCTATTGCCCTAATGCTCTTCATTGTCACATAAGTGATTCTTTTTGCCCATCTCCTATAACTTAGGACTTCTATCTTTAAAATTTTTTGTGCAAAATAGTTTTGCAAAGTGAAACTCTTTCTCTGTTAGCTTACATTATAATTTTAGATGAAACATTCATCTGGGTTAAAGGACTTATTTTAACTTCTGCTCCAAAGACTGTCAAAGAGTTAATGACCTATAAACAAAGAATGAAAATGCGCTAAAGGAACACTTATTTAAAGGAACTTAGACACAATTTATTAAAAATGGAAAGCACTCAATCAGGTTTTGTACATTTTCACTTAAAAGTAGGGTCAGTGTCCAGAAGTGCAAAAATGGCACAGTTGATGCTGTCTGAAAATCATCATTCCACAGAGTTAGATCTTCCCTAGGTACTAGCATTTTTCATTACACACAATACTTAAATATTATTAAAAATAACATCTCTGAATTACAGTTTAAATCAAAAGAAAATAAAAATGACATTGAATCAACAATAGCAACAAACCCACTCTTCTTGTTTGGAAAATCACCATGTGGGGTTACTTCTGTGGTAGTTTATACATCTTGCTTAAAAATCTGGAAGGACTATTAATTGCTACTCTGATGAGGACAAGGTATAATCTAGTCTGTTTAGGAAGTTTGCTGGAGGCAGCAATTGTTTAAAAGAGGGACTGATAAAAGGTATATGCAGATCCCAGCCCTCTCCTCCCCACACCCCTAAAAATCCTGGCCTTTTTAAAAATAAATGGGAAATGTTATGTAGACCAAAAAAATTGACTTTCTTCATAAGGGAAATAAAAAATAACAGTTACTTTTTATTAATGCTTACTATTTGTTAGGCATAGTTCTAGGCATTTACACTCATGAGTTCATTTAATCTTCACAATCTCATGATAGGTATGATTACCCCTATTAAACAGATAAGAAGCTGTACTTTCATAATTTGCCAAAGGCCCCTCACTTTTTTTCTTTTAGGGAGTACTAGGGAATGAACCCAGTACCTTGTACATGGGAAGCAGGCACTCAACCACTTGAGCTACATCTACTCCCAGGCCCCTCATTCTTAATACACAAAAGTGAAAGCCCAAGTTCCTAACCTTAAATAAATCAGTACAGTATTTGGAAGAACAGCAACTTTCTGATATTATAAACATGGGTGATTTTCAAGCTGGACCAACATTGCTATTCGAGAAATGTTTTCTGGTTCACTGTTGGCACAGGGTAAATACTCAATAAATTCTCATTGGATGAATAAATTAACTGTACTCTGACCCTACTTTTAAATAATTTACAAAACCAATAGTTAGGTGTTAAGCAAGTCTTATTTTAATACAAAGGGAAAAGAATAAAAGCATTAAGTAACAGGATTTTTAATCACTCACTTAGTGATTTTTACTGAGCATCTACTATGAACCAAGGAAGATTTCACATTCTGGTAATATAAGGACAATTAAATACAATCCATGTTCTGGACATCAAGGAAACAGATAAATTAATCTTAACACTGTGCTGTCAGGAAGAGATCCATAAAGTTCAGCTGGAACACAGATCACTTGCAATCATCCCAACGTGTGGGAGTGAAAATGGTTTCACCAAGTACCTGACATGTGAGCAGGGTCATATAGGAAAAATAATTTCCAGGCAAAGGAGGGTGGAGAAGGAGATAGAGAAGGAAGGGCTTTCCACGCAGAGACTTGGACTTGCGCTGGTAGCTGACAAAGTTCAGTATGGCAGAAGCTCTAGATTCAAGTGTACAAGTGTGCAAGTGTATGTGAATGTGCTTAGGTATGGCACTTGGAGAGACCGGGAGGAACTAAGATAAGTCTGAAAAGTAAGTTGAAGTTATATAGTAAAGGTCTTTGGCCTCCCCAAACTAAAAGGTTTGGATTTTAGTCTATAAGTAACAGTCAAGAAATTTTTAAGCAAATTTATTTTTAAAGGGGTAACTATAGCAGTAATAGAGAAAATGGACAGAAGTAGGGAGAAATGGGACGGTAGGATGTGAATATTTCAACAGCCCATGGGAGAGATAATGAGGATCTAAACTAAGTAAGTAGGAGTAATAGAGGAAAAGACAAATATAAGAAACAATTCTGGCATTGGATGAACAAGATTTGGTGACCAACTGAAAGTAGGGGATGAAAAATAAAGACAAAACAAAGATAACAAAAAGATTTCTAATTTAGGAGAATGGGTAGATGGTGAAACCATTAACTAAGATTGTGGATACAGAAGCACCTTTGATGGGAAGAACAAAATGAATGCCACCTTAAGCCTGGAGGACATCCAGGTTGGGGGGGATGCATATTATCTCACTAGAGTCAAATGAACTGTTTTCCTCTACTGGGGATCCAAGCAGAGACTAGTCATTCCCATCACTCCAGCCCTTCTCTGCTTCCGACTATCCTCAAGGTTAAATGATTCTTTCCTTTACACAGGAAGAAGACCTTTCACTCCCACCCCCAATCTGTCTCACCCATG
The DNA here is from genome assembly GCA_029593785.1 of Cabassous unicinctus. NCBI lineage: Eukaryota > Metazoa > Chordata > Mammalia > Cingulata > Chlamyphoridae > Cabassous > Cabassous unicinctus. The sequence continues at coordinate 3,107 of JAQZBX010035015.1, forward strand.
CACCTCCCACACCAAGCAGTTAAAGGGATTTCGGCAGCTCCCGTCTTCTTTCCTTTTTAAAGGGATCCCACAGAAATTCAAAACGTAAATATTATATTTCTATCAAACCATCTCTTTTCTATTTCAATCAAATAAACAAGAAACCTCAATTAAATCGGGATTTAAAAAAACTAAACCAGAATGCCAATTTATTAATTTATAAGAAATAGTACTGTCAAAGGAACTGCTCCATCCAAAAAGACCAGCCCTAGATTGAAATTTAAAAACTCTTTTGATCTAAGCACTACTTGCTGAAAGAATAAATGTAACAAATTTAAATTTTGTTACCATGTAACTCATATTACCATGTAACTCTGGGTCACTATTCATTAGTAAAACAGAATGGGGACTTCAAAAATGAATTAAGGTTGCTAAGGATGCCCGAAGAAGACAGTCTTCTACCTTGTTCTACTGTATAAATATAGGGCGAATGGGCAATTATGCACAAAATACATTTTCAGCTGGAACACTGCAATGTGTCAGTAGAATATGCAAAAATATATAAATGAATAGGGAAAACACAGTCATGTTTCACTAATATACCTAGTCAGAAAAGATAAGAGCCACTAAATATTATAAATTACTTCAACTGATTAAAAAATCGAAGAAACAAAAACATGTGACTATTTGTCATACATAAATAATTCTTTTTTTAAAACTGTCAATATAAAAGAAGATGAGCAAAATCAGATCCGCCCCATTTGGGGGCAAAGCAAGTGAAGGGCGTGGAAGAAACCAACAAAATTAAACTACTTAACATTGGAGCAGTGGCACTCATCTCTGAGATACCCAGAGTAATCAAAGGAAGGAGAGCCAGTACTCTTACCCCCAGGTCTCATTAGTCTTCATCAGAGAAATTCGGGAAAAGGCAAAATAAGAAATGTAAATTAAAAAGGGCAGAGTAACACTCCTTTCCGGCCTGTCTGCAACACCTGACAGATGGAAGTCTGGACCAAAGGGACGCTCCCAAAGTCCCAGAAAAATCCTCCCTCCTTTTGACCCAGCTGTTACCTTCCACTTCCTCCGTGCCCTCCATCAGCATATCCTTTGTAAAGTTTGAAATCTGGCCAGTGAGGGAAGCCAGGCTGCCCCCCACTTGACCCAAAGACTGGCCCAAGCCTGAGCCGAGGCCGCCAAACCAGGACGACATCGTTGTGGGTCAAAGAACTATGTGGTCCGCTCCAAGAAAAGCGTCCAACGTCGTCCGACGATCCCACCAAGTGTCCTCGAACTGCTGCCTTGACGGTCGGAATCAAAACACTCAGGATTCCATAACACAGTGAGGGAACCCAGCTTCAGGGGCACCCACCAACTGCCGGGCTCTGCCCGCAAGGGCCTGGCCTGGGACTTTACCACAGGCCTGCCACCAGTGACACAGCCAGCACCGCGAAGCCTCTGTGCATCCCCACGACTTCCCACCGTCCGAGTGGGTCACTTCTTTGTCTCTTTTAATGACTTTCCCCTGTTGGGTGAGCAACTCCTGCCAACTCAATGCTGGCAGCCATGACACCCACCCAGAAAGCGGCAATAGATCATAGAGAGGCGCCACGGTGGCCTAGAAGGGCCCTGCGAAACCCGCCCGACGTGTCCTCGGCGCAAAGGAGCGTGGGATCGCGGAGGACCACATGCGCCGGCAGGGCGGCTAGCTCCGGCGGTGGCAAGGCAAACCTCCACTTACCCGCCCGCTGTGGTAGCGGGAAGAACCGGCAGCCGACTGCAGCTGCGTTTCCAGACTGAGCTGGGCCCTTGGTAAGCCAGGACTCCCGCGGACTCTCACTGTGGTGTTGAAACCTGAGGTAGTAATTTGGTCTACACCCGTGATGGCAGCGGTGCAAGCAAGACGGCGGGAGCGACACTGCGCACATTTATTCAAACTTCTTAAGGGCTGCTCTGTACCAGACAGCCTGGTAAGAGTTAAGGATACAAAGATAAAAAGGAGGGGATTCAAATTCAAGTGCCCTAGCCCGTAAACAGTGAGTGAAGCATGCCCTGGGTTGTGTCATCGGCCCTAGTGCATGATTGTCCTGAAGAAATGTGGGCCTAGAGTGACTACACACACACACACACACACACCCCAATATTTTTATGAGGAGATCTAATTTTTGACTGTTGTGTACAAAAATTTTTAGAACACCTTATGAACGAAAGAAAACCCATCTGTGGGGCAACTTACATCCATAGGGTACCCTTCCCCGATCTCTGGGTTAAAGTCAGGTGGGGAGACAAAAGAGAAGACAGTTACAATGGGCTTGTGGAAGGCTTCTTGGAAAATCCTTGTAGAGAGGGGTTGGGACAGACAGGGCTAAGGGGAAGGAGCATAGACTGGGGGAGTCAACTGTTAACAGAGGCCTTGGGAAGTCGTAGCATCTTAATAAATTTACCTCAGATCAAGGTCTGACTAGCCCTGGACTTTGTAGGCTCCACAACTCCACGTTGTCTAGTTCCCAGAGTTGGTTACATTGGGAGGGGCATTTTCCTGCTAACAAAGCCTATGAAACCCTGATGTTCTTATTACTATTATTAGTAAATGCCTGTCTATTAATTTGTTCTAAATAAAACTGCCAAGGAGACCAGGTGCTCTAGTCCTCTTGCTGTCACGGTCTCTCCACACCAAAGGAGGCCTGGGATTCCTGCTGACACACTCTTCTGTTGAAATTTAGCCGTCTTGGTGGCGTTTTAACTATATGTTTCCCAAGCTGCAGCATCTCCACTGGAAGGTTCACGCATCCCAACAGTTAGCCCAGGAACCCCATTAGCACCTCACACTTGCCGTGTCCCACTAAGCTCATGCTCTTTTTTGACAAATCTGCTCTTCTTTGTGTACCCCCAATGATGGGACCATCAGCTGCCCAAGTACACCTTGACTCCTCCCTCTTCCTCAACTCCCACATCCAGACACTACCCTTGTGTTTCATCCCTACAACTTCTGCCCTTATTTAAGCCCCCATCACCTTTCAGCAGACTACTGCAACAGTCTTACTCTCCTCCTCTCTGCCAAAATATAAAGTCCTCCTGATAGCTATTAGTGTGAACTATTTAAAATGTAAGTCCTATGTGAAAAAATTGGAATTTTCATATATTATTGGTGGGAATGCAAAATGGTACAGCCACTGTGAGAAACAGTTTGGCAGTTCATCAGAAAATTAAACATAGTGTTACCATATGACCTAGCAATTCCACTCCTTAGTTACATATCCAAGAGAATGGAAAACATGTTCATGCAAAAACTTGCACTTGAAGCATTTAGTCATAATAGATAAAAATTGGGAACAACCCAAATGTCCATCAGATGACAAATGGATCAACCAAGTGAGGTATACCCATACAATGTAATATTCAGCAATTAAAAAGGAATGAAGTACTTATTCATGCAACAAAATTGATGAGCCTTGAAGACATTATGCTAAGTGAAAGAAATCAGACACACAAGGCCATATAGTATATAATTCAATTTATGTGACCTATCCAGTTTAGGCAAATCTCTAGAGACAAAAAGTAGATTTGTGGTTGCAAGGGAATGGGGGAAGGTAAAATTGGGAGTGTTTGCTAATGAGTATAGAGTTTCTTTTTGAGGTGTTGGAAATATTCTGGAATTAGATAGTGGTAATGGTTGTCCAACATTGTGAATATACTACAAAAACTGAATTATACACTTTAAAATGGCAAATTTTATGTTATGGGACTTTTATCTCAATAAAAATTTGCAAATATATATATCCCAACACACACACACACACCCCTTGTTTACATTTCTTCATTCCTATGATAGCTCCCTGGCATTCAAAGGCCTTATAATCCTGGCCTTGCTCACCTCTTCAGTTCTAGTGCCTACCAATTCCTGTCTTTTCCCTCTTATTCCAGAAAAAGTGAACGAAACTACTTGTTTTTCCCTGAATGTATCATTCTGTTTCTACATCTTTGCTCATGAAGTGCTATCTGCCAGGAATCCCTGTCCCACCCTTTTCACCTGCTCAATTCCTACTATTTCTTTAGAAAACAGCTTGAATGTCACCTCCCAGGATGGGCTAGATTCTACTTCTGGGTTCTCTGAAAGCACTGTGTACATATCAACATCATGCAATCATTATGTTAAAAGTACCTATTTATCTGACTAATCCACCAGATTGTAAGCTCAACTAGGCAGGAGCATGTCTTCATCTTCATATATCCAGAGCCTTCTATAATGTCTGCATCTGGTGCAAATATTTCCTAGAACTATTTGTCTGCAAATAGCACAACTCAATTGCTTATAACTTACATGACTGATAATTTTTCTTCCTTTAAGAAGAAAGCAAACAAGGCAGAACTTTTGTAACTGAGAACAGTGGGGTGGGGAGGCCACTTGCACAGCTAGTACCAGCAACACCTTAGGAGGGTTTACAGTATAACATTCCTTCCACACAGGCATACCTTGTTTTACTGCACTTCACTTTATTATGCTTTGCAGATATTGTGTTTTTTACAAATTGAAGGTTTGTGGCAACCCTGCAACAAGCAAGGCTATCAGCACCATTGTTCCAACAGCAAGTGCTCACTTCATGCTTCTGTGTCACATTTTGGTAATTCTCACAATATTTCAAACTTTTTAATTATTATTGTATTTGTTATGGTGATCTGTAATCAGTCATCTTTGATGTTACTATTGTAATTATCTTTGGGGTACCACAAACTGCACCCATTTAAAACAATATTTCAAACTTTTTAATTATTATTGTATTTGTTATGGTGATCTGTAATCAGTCATCTTTGATGTTACTATTGTAATTATCTTTGGGGTACCACAAACTGCACCCATTTAAAACAGGAAACTTAATCAATAAATGCTGTGTGTGTTCTGACTGCTCCACTGACCGACGTTTCCCCCATCTCTCTCCCTCTCCTCGGGCCTCCCTATTCCCTGACACAGCAATATTGAGATTAGGCCAATTAATAACCCTAAGTGTTCAAGTGAAAGGAAGAGTCTTCATAAGGCTATATCTGCCACAGATAATGACTCCTCTGATGGATCTGGGCAAAGTAAATTGAAAACTTTCTGGAAAGGAGTCACCATTCCAGATGCCATTAAGAACATTCATGATTCACGGGAGGAGGTCAAAATATCAACATTAACAGGTGTTTGGAAGTTGATCCCAACCTTCATAGATGACTTTGAGGGGTTCAAAACGTCAGTGGAGGAAGTAACTGCAAATGTGGTGGAAATAGCAAGAGACCTAGAATTAGAAGTAGAGCCTGAAGATGTGACTGAATAGCTTCAATCTCATGATAAAACTTGAACTGATGAGGAGTTGCTTCTTATGGATGAGCAAAAAAGTGGTTTTTTGAGATGGAATCTACTCTTTGTGAAGATGCTGTGAACATTGTTGAAATGACAACAAAGGATTTAGAATATTACATCAACTTAGTTGCTAAATTAGCAGCAGGGTTTGAGAGATTGACTCCAATTTTGAAAGAAGTTCTAGTTTTGGTAAAATGCTATCAAACAGCATTTTAAATAAACAGCATTGCATGCTACAGAGAAATCTTGTGAGAAGAAGAGTTAATCGATACAGCAACTTCTTTGTTGTCTTAATATTTAAGAAACTGCCACAGCCACCCCAACCTTTGGCAACCACCACCCTGGTCATTCAGCAGCCATCAACACTGAGGCCAGACCCTCCATCATCAAAAAGATTACAACTCGCTGAAGGCACAGATGATGGTGATAGCTGGAAAATGTGCTTATTAAAATTTCTTCACTTAAGCGGCTCGAAAATTCTAATACACTAATTGAGCTGCTTTTCTAGTAATCTAATTTTAAAAGTTTACTTTTTGTACTTAGTTCCCTGAAGGATATTAACCAGAACTTCTAAGTTTTGCTTTGAGAAGCAAAACCAAACAGAGTGGTGTCAGAGTCACCTTATAACTCAGTATTTCTTCACCTACTCCCCACTCCCCCACATCTTTTTTTTTTTTTTGCCTATAAAAGCCGCAGCTCCCATTTTCACTTTGAACTGGTTTTGGGAAGATTCCCCCAGTTCCTTGCTTGTGCACTCACAATAAATCACCTTCTCACTGATAGACATGTTTCTCCTTTGTGGCGCTGGATTGGGCAAGCCCTTCTATTGGAAATAGCTGTGCTTATGATAACAATGGTTTGCATTTTTTACCAATAAACTAGTTTTTTTTTTTTAAAGATTTATTTATTTTATTTATTTATCCCCCCCTTGCTGCTTGTGCTGCTGTGTCCATTCGCTGTGTGTCTTCTCTGTGTCTGCTTATCTCCCCCTTGCTGTGAGGTCTTGCGGCATCAGCCCACGGCACCGGGAAGGGAACCCGGGGCCTCTCATATGGTAAACGGGTGCTCTATCCATTGCACCACACCCGCTTCCTGCCGTGAGGTTGCTGCATCAGCCCACCGCACCGCTCAGGCCGGCGTGCCCTCTCAAGGAGGCCTCCGGACGCGAACCCGGGCCTCCCGTATGGTAAACGGGGGCTCTATCCACTGAGCCACACCCGCTTCCCCCAATAAACTAGTTTTAATTGTTTTAGACATAATGCCGTTTCACACTTAGTAGGCTACAGTATAGTGTTATAACTTTTATATGCACTGAGAAACCAAAAAATTGATGTGATTTACTTTATTGTAATACTTGCTTTACTGCTGTGGTCTGGAATAGAACCTGCAATATCTCTGAAGTATGCCTGTATTGCCATGCTGTCTTCTCATGAATCATTTTGGAAAAAAAAGCTGTGTTTTTAACTCCTTGGGTGAAATCTGTTTCATCAATATAGCTCATCTTATATTAAAGAAAGTAAGGTTTCAATTGTGAGCTGAAAAGCCACCAGAGAAAATTTCTACTATAGAAGGTAATCAATAAAAGTTTGTTGGGACCCAATCTGAAATACTTTTTTAAAAATTTGCATCTCATGCTGAAAGTGTTTATTAAATGCTTTCTATATATGAAATACATTATAGACCAGTGAAAAGCTGTACACACTCTGAGGCCTGACTGCCTGGATCTTTCACCTATTAGCTGTATGACTTTAGGTAATTTATTTAACCTTTCGGTGTACTAGTGTTAGGCCCCAAACCTGGGCCTTTGGGGACAACTAGAAAAAAAAACTTTAACACAAGAATTAGGTAGAACTTGCATTTATTATGTCTGCAGACAGGAGCTAAGGACCTTTTAAAGTGATTTAGACTCGATTCCTCGTGTTGCAGTTTTATTTTTGCTTAAATACTTAAGTTACTACTTAGCATTTGCTTTGATTATGCATTAGTTTTTATGCATATGGATGAACACTCATAGCTAGTTATATAATTGTATGATTAGTATGTTTAGGAAATAACCCTTGCACATACATTGTATGATTAAAAAAGGGGTGGATAACTCCACCCCTGGGTGGGAATTTTATTATGTTAATTAAGCAAGTTGAAGTGAAGACAGTAAAGGGCTTCTGTGCAGGTCTGGCCAACTGGTTGAAGCTGGTTTCCATACTTCATTGCTTCAACAGGATATTCTCAACCACAAGAACCAGAATTTGGCACCAAGAATGAGTTGAACTTCATTATCTTTTAATTTACATATAATTTCTTTCTTTGAATCTTAGCAACAAGGAGAGAAACAAGTTACTTTCAGGTATTTGGTTATCCTCCATCGATCACTAGTTTCTCATTTGTGAAATGGAGAATGATAATAGTAGTGCCTACTTGGTAGGGTTGTTAGGCTTAAATCAGGTAATTTTTTTAAGTGCTTGGAACAGTGCCTTGTACATTGTAAGTTCTATTTATTTAAATGTTTACTAAGGTTAAAATGTGTAGTGTACAAGTATTCTGTAACTTAATAAGATGTCTTCCTTTATGCTGGGCACTGGGAATATAGCTGGGAAAAAAAAAAAAATACAGAGTCCCTGGACTCGAGCTTGTTTTCTACTGGGAAGGAGATAATAAATATAGCAAAAAATAATAAAATATACAAAAAATAAAATTAAATTAAAAAGAAATACAATAAATGTAAGACAGGTGGTGATGACTATTATGGCAAAAAAAAAATTAAAAAGCGGGGTAAGGAGAATAGGAAAGATATGAGAAAGAGGGCACTTTTAATGTCACAGAAGGCAGTCAGAGAAGACCTCACTGATAAGGCAATATTTGAATAGAAACTTGAAGGAAGTAAGAGAATGAGCTGTGAATATCTAGGAAAGAGCAGTCCAAGCATAAAGAAACAGCTGATGCAAAGGTCCTGAGGCAGGAGAATCCTTGGCAGTTTGGAGGATTAGCAAGTATTCAAGGATGACGAGTAGAATGGACTAGGGAAGAGTGGTGAGGCATGAGAACAAAGATACGAGGGTGAGAGGGCAAATCACATAGGGCAAGAGATAGAGACCTATTGGAGAGCTTTGAGCAGAGGAGTGACCTGAACCTAGGACCTAAATGGATCCCTGGATGATAGGGAAACGTTTAGTGGTTATTAATCAAGCTCAAATTTCTTATAGGTACAAATTCACCAGAGTTCCATTTCCATAGATTCATTTCATGTCATAGAGATACTGCAATTAATGAAGAAAATAAATGAACACAAATGTATGCCTTTTCATTGTTTATTAAGTAATTAACAAAAAAGCAATGTCTGAAAAGCTCCTTCAGGGGGTCTTTTTCCCCCTGTGGGATGGATTGAGGCCCAAAAGTCTTAAAGTATGAGACGAATAAATAATGTGATGTGATGTCTTGGGTGTCCTTCAAAATAATGGGGGGTCGGGGGTGGCATAGATCAAATTGTCAGGAGTTGATCATTATTAAAGCCAGGTGATAGGTACATAAAGGACCATTATCCTAGTTTTTACTTTTGAATGTTTGAAAATTTTTATAATATTTATATTTTTAATTTTAATAATAAAAAGCTAAAAGAGGGAAGCGGATGTGTCTCAAGCAATTGAGCTCCCCCCTACCACATGGTAGGCCCTTAGTTCGGTTCCCAGTTTCTCTATTTTTTTTTAAAGATACTTAGATTACATAAATTTTACACAAAAAATATAGGGATTCCCATATGCCCCACTCCCCACACCTCCCACACCCTCCCACATAAACATCCTTCATTAGTGTGGCACATTCATTACAGTTGATAAATGTATCCTGGGGCTTTGCCATTCAGCATGGACCATAGTTCACATTGTAGTCTACACTCTCTCCCACACAGTTCTGCATGTTGTGATGATATAAAATGGCCTGTATCTGTCATTGCAATGTCACTCAGGGCGATTCCCAAGTCCCGAAAAAGACCCCGTATTACAACTCTTTTTCCCTCTCCCTGCCCCCAGAGTCTCCAGTGGCCACTGGCTCCACATCAATTTTGTAATTTCTTCCATCGCTAGAATCACAATATGTCTATAGTAGAATATCAGTAAGTCCACTCTAGTCCCTAGCTCTTTTCCCCCATTCAGGGATGGTGACGTCAACTCCACCTCCAATCGAGAGGGGGCTTATATCCCGTGGGGAAGATGGATGGGACTATCCTGCCTGCAGCTGCAGACTCTCTCCATTCCCTGGGACGGCCATTGTCCATCATCATCTCCCTACCAGTTGTCCTGAGTGAGTCCAATGAGCTGTAGGGTAAGTGTTGCAACTCCGCTGAGGTTCCAGGCCCACCTGGCACATGGACAGTCCAAAGACTCGAGTCTCTGGACATACACCTACAAACTTCAGCACCAAATATAGGTTTAAATAGAAGGGACAGAAGAGCTATGTGCAGGGAAGACATAATTGAGTCCACCTCTGTCACTCTCAGGAGCACAAACTCCAAAGTAGGGCCCACTGGCAAGGCACCAAACTCCAGAGCTATCCACCCTGACCATAGGACCTGGATGTCTCCAGAGCCCTCAGGAGCCCCACTATTTGGGGTAGTATCCACTTCGGAAGTTTATGAGATCCTGCTGAGATGTGCGTAAGCGTTACCTCTGGAATGACCTCCCGACTCACTTTGAAGTCCCTTAGCCATATAAATTCATTTATCTTTACCTTTTCCCCCTTTTATTTGAGTTCTTTTTCCAGTTGAATTGCAGTTGGTGTTAGGTAGCAGTCCCTTGGTGCCAGGGAAGCTCATCCCCGGGCATCATGTCCCATGCTGAGGGAAATGTAATGCATTCATATGCTGAGTTTGGCTTAGAGAGAGGCCACATTTGAGCAACAAGGAGGCTCTCAGGAGGCAAACCTTAGGCACCCCATAACAATAGGCTAAGTTTCAATTTCAAGAGCAAAGGCTCATAAACCTAGTCATCAATATCAAGGGCCCATCAGTGGATCATCCTCCTTCGCCAGTCACTGTCCCTGCACTTGGGGGACTGTTCCTGCTCCCTTAAATAATGTGGCAGAGCTCTCCAGGATGGGAATTCAGTATTCTCTTGGTTATTGTGTGAGTCTCCACCCCCTGTGTCCCGGTGACTCTTAAAGAAGACAGTGAGCTGGCATGATAGGCAGGCGCGGCAAGCTGATGCAACAAGATGACACAACAAGAGACACAAGAAGAAAAACATAATGAGAGACACAATAAAAGCAGGGAGCTGGGGTGGCTCAACAGATTAGGTGCCTCCCTCCCACATCAGAGGTATGGGGCTCGGTTCCCAGTGCCTCCCAAAGAAACATGGAAAATGAACAGACACAGCAAGTGCAAACAACGAGGTGGTGGGAAGAAATAAATAAAATAAATCTTTAAAAACAAAAAACCTCTTTTAAAAAAGAAAAAAAAAGTTAAAGACATACAATTCTGATAATATTTGAGCTGAAGACAATATCTCCTTTCCCTGCCAAATATGCATATAGCTACTATAGCTAGTTTGGGTGTTCTTCATCACTCAACGAGTAGCAAAACCAACCATCATAATCAAACACATCATGTAGAACACAGCCCATGCACGGGAGAGGCCCCAGGTGGCGGGGGCTAGGCTGCCCAGCCAAGATTTTGAAACTAAGATGAACAAAAAATTATCTTTTCTTTTCAGAAATAATTTAATTGGCAATTATAGTAACCAACTTTAGAATATTACATTTGTATGAAATAAGCACAAATTTAAATGTCTCAGACTTTTGGGGTAATTAATTATATATTCATATTTCTAACATGATTAGGTGGCAACGTTGAATTCATTTTATTTTTTAAATATATTTTTTTTAAAAAGGTAATTAGATTACATAAATACTACATAAAAAATGTAGGGGATTCCCATATGCCCCACTCCCTACCCCTCCCATACTTACCCACGTTAACAACAGCTTTCATTAGTGTGGTTCATTTGTTACAATTAATGAACATATATTGAAGCATTGCCACTAAGTGTGGATTATAGTTTACATTGTAGTTTAAACTCTCTCCTGCACACTTTTGTAAGTTATGACAAGATATATAATAGCCTGTATCTGTCATTGCAATGTCATTCAGGACAATTCCAATGTCCCTAAAATGCCACCATATTACACCTGTTTTTCCCTCTCCCTCCCTCAGAACCTCCGGTGGCCACTGCCTCCACATCAATGGTAAAAGTTCTTCCATTGCTAGAATAACAATAAGTATATAGTAGAATAACAGTAAGTCTACTCTAGTCCATCATTCATTCCCCAATCCTGAGAATTCTGGGATAGAGATGGCCACTCCACCTCTAATTGAGAGGAGGCTTAGATCCCATGGGGCAGATGGATGAGACTATCTTGCTTGCATTTGCAGACTCTCTCTGATCCTTGGGATGGTCGTTGTCCATCATCATCTCCTTGTTAGTTGTCCTGGGTGAGTCCAATGAACTGGAGAGTAGGTGTTGCAACTCTGTTGAGTTTCAAGGTAACTCTGAGGCAACCTATAATACTAGACTAAGTTTCAATTTCAAAAGAAAAGGTTCATAGGTTCCGTCATCAATATCAAGGGCCTGTCAGTGGTCCATCCTCCTTCACTAGTCACTGCCCCTGTACTCAGGGGATTCTTGCTGTTCCATTAGAGAATGTGGCAGAACTTCCCAGGATGGGAATTCGATATTCTTTTGGTTCTTGTATGGATCTCCACCCATCATGACAATGCCCCATGAACACTTGAACTCATTCATATGCCTTATAGATATGCCCCAGGTGAACCTCCTCCCATGCATCCCCCATCACTGACATCCCACACCAATGATCCTCCCCTGCCACAGCTGTAACCCTTCTGTGATCCAAAACTTCTTCAAAATGAAGCCAACAAAATAAACAAAAAACACTAATAAGAAAATGTTACGTCTTTCTTCACTGTAAGATCTGCTGTCTTGTATGTACAGTGACATTTTCTTCCATTTATTCCCCCAGTGTCTTATTTTTTTCCATTTTATCTTCAAAGAAGTTTTAGGTTACAGAAAAGTCACATACAGAATATAGGGATTCCCATATACCCAACATCCTCCCATTTTCCCCCTTTCCCCTATTAATAACATTTTACATGTGTATGGTACATTTGTTACAATTGGTGTACAAATATTGAAGCATTGCTACTAACCATGGTCAATGGTTTACATTATGGTTGACATTTTGGACCATACCATTTTATAAATTTTGACGAAATTTAACATGGCCTGTATCCATCATTGCAAGCTCAGGTAGAACAATTCCAATGCCCCCAAAATGCCCTATGTTCGGTCTATTCTAGTCCTCCCTCCCCCTCCCCTCAGGACCCACAGCAACTACCAAGCTTCACTCCATGAAGAACAAGATTCCTAGTTACTTGCAAACAACATTGAGGGCTTGACATACTGGCCTGGCCTCCCCTGTTAGGCACCACCCATGCTCTCAAGAGACTTCCCACCCCTCTGTTTGAGAACATAGCAGGACTCCCCAGGCGGGGAGTCCAACACCTTCCCGTTCATCGTGTGGGTCTCCACCCACCGATACAACACACTACGACAGGATGAACACCCACACGCTCCCTAGAAGCCTGCCCCAGGTGCCCCCTGTCCCGCATGCCCCCACATCCAACACTCTCAACCAGTAACCCTCCCCTGCTGTATTTGTCAAAAGAACATTCCCAACGTTGTAGTTTCAGCCACAGACCTGCAAATCACCAGAGTTCACCTGCTCCCTCCCCCAACCCTCCCCCCAGTTCCATAGACAGTGCAGCCCCTCACCCCACTCCCCTCACAGAGCAGCACCGCCCAAACCAATAGCATCACTGCACCACTGTCAAGCCCACCCACTGCACAGTGACACCCTTCCACCTTATCATAGATTTTGACCATATGGGCATTGGCTCACAACCTTCTAGTTCCTTTCTGTCTCCTCTAAACCTATCTTCCAGACTAGCTCTGTGAGACTGCTCAATTTGCTTGTTTCATATCAGTGAGGTCGTGGAGTATTTACTATCATTTTAAAGCTGCCGGCTTTTCCTCAAGAGGAGGAATCATTACCTCTGTCTCTTCTAGGGAAGAGAGTCCCTTTGTTCAGAGAAGAACACTCAAATGTGTTTAGTTATGCAAATGTAAATAAAAAACTCATTTTTAAAGCAGATTTTAAAATATTAGTCTGCTATGTCTATCCAAATTTCTAAATATTATGCTTTTAATTGCCATTTTCGCATTAATTTTAGACATTCTCTACTGACTTTCTAGTATGGAAAACATAGGATTTAGCATCACCTCCATGCCTCCACATTCTTTCCTTCCGGGCTTTCAATGTAGTGATAAAATATATATATATATATATTAAAAAAAAAATGTAGTGATATCACAGTTTTTAGTAAATTCAGTAATCGATGTTTATCTTTTATGGCTACATAAGTATTGTTCATTTCTGAGCCAAGAGGTGTAATAAGATTACATTTCCTTTCTTGTTCAACTTTTTGTTCTGCCTGGCTTTGACAGAATTCTTTTTTTTTTCATTTGCTTAATTTTCTATGTTACTACAGAATCGCTAATCCTTCTAAAACTTACCAACATAATTATAAAATATTCTCCTAATTCTGAGGTCAACAAAAGACATCAAGAATTCTATTTGCTTAGACTCAGTCCTCTCTTCTTAGTGCTGTGTTTTCCTGCTCTACTCTTCTCTGATGGTTCTCTGGGCCTTTCTTTTCTTCCCAGAAGCTTGTAGGATCTTCATCTCGGATGCTCCAATATTAATAACGATGTGCCTTGGTGCGGGTCCTCCCCCACCACATTTTCTATGCTGGGCAACCAGTGGGCATTTCAAAAACCATGTTCTTTAGCTCTGGAATTTTTAAAAATATTTTTTATTGAATAATGCTTTCTCTTTAGAAAATCAACTGTTTCTTTCAGAGACTTTTAATAAATCCCCCTGATTTCCATCCACATCTTACCCCCACCTACCAAAATACTTGGTTGCCTTCATTTCCTGTATTCTGTTGGGATACTTCTCTTTAACACTTAATATTCAGCATGTCAGCTCTGCTCATTCTTACATCAGTTTTTCATCCTCTAGAAAAATGTTACCGTCTCTTCTGCTGTTGTCTCATCTGATTGGGATTGCTAGTTGTTCCCCCAAATCTGTTCTTTCCCACTTTTTACCTGGATATTCAGTACAGCAGAAGATGCCAGTGTCCCCTCTTCCTTTTGCCATTTTTGTGCACGTCTTCTCTTGGGGTATTTCACTCCCAGCAGCCAGGGCCTGTGTCTCTTTGTCAGAGAACTACTTTCAGGCTGCAGGAGCCCACACTGCCTGTGCACTCAGAACACTGAAACGCTACCTTGTTGGTTTAAACTGTGTATTAGTCTACCAAAGGGTGCTGATGAAAAGAACCAGAAATCTGTTGGCTTTTATAAAGGTTATTTATTTGGGGTAAAAACTTACAGTTAAAATGCCCTAAAGAGTCCAACTCAAGGTTGCTTTCTCACCAAAGTCAGTTGCCATGTGTTGAAGCAAGATGGCCGCTGATCTCTGCAAGGGTTCAGCCTCCCCCTCAGGGCTCCCTTTCTCTCAGCTGCAGGCTGGCATAGAGCTTCCTCTCTCTCCTGGCATAGGGCTCATTTCTTTTCTGGGCTTTCTATATCAATCTCAGCTCTTCTGGTCTCTTCCCAAGGTCAGCTGCAAACTATCAGGTGAATGACTCATCTCTCCGCAGGCCCCAGGATCAAAAATGACAGAGCTCTCTCTTCCAGCATGAATTCTTGAGTAAGTGAGTATCCATTTATATCAGCCCACCAAGGGGGGTAGGGACTCAACCTGAGTCACTTACTGACATGGTCGTATCAAATTAACAGGTAATTAATCAAGGGCCCCTCAACTGATCCAATATAATCAAAGGGCATCATATCCAGAAGAATAGATTAGTTTACAAACATAATCTTTCTCTTCTTGGGATTCACAAAAATAATCTCAAACTGTCACAAACTCAAGATTTCTGGGAAAATGGCAGACTAGAAAGACATGGGACTCTCTTCTCTTCCAGAAACATAGCTAGAAGACAGGCAGAAACAGCCTGGGAAAAAAAATCTTCTAAGGTTTAGGACACCAGGGGAAGGCTGGACACTGCCCGGAAGACAGAGGGTCAAAGAAAAAGAATCGCGATGGCAAAACCATGACTTAAAAGTGACAGCTGCTACTGACAGCACCTTCCCCCACACTATAGACACTGTCGAATTCTCAGGCCTTGAGGTCAGGTGCTACAGACAAAAGGGGCTCCAGGGATCCACCTTCCCGGGAAAGGGGAGAAAGAGGGACACAGCCAAAGGCTGACTGGGCTTTTGACCCACAAATTTGTTCTGCTTTGTTCCACAAGCCCTTCCGGGTTGGGTGGGGCCATGCCGTTATTTGCCTTGGGAGCCAGTTCCGGACTAAAGAGACAAGGAATAAAGAGATCCAACCCTCTCAATCTACCCCTCTACTGACCAGGCCTGGGT
Source organism: Cabassous unicinctus (assembly GCA_029593785.1). Classification (NCBI taxonomy): domain Eukaryota; kingdom Metazoa; phylum Chordata; class Mammalia; order Cingulata; family Chlamyphoridae; genus Cabassous; species Cabassous unicinctus. The sequence continues at coordinate 18,983 of JAQZBX010035015.1, forward strand.
GTTGAGGACAGAGAGGAGAGTGGAATTATTTCCTACCTGGGAAAAGGGAAAGCGCTGCCAACAAAGGTTGGAGAACTGCCTCTGAGGAAGTTTGAAATACGAGGATCTTAGCCTCCAAGCAGGAATCTCTAACAGGTTGATCCAGTACTTGTTGCAGTAAATACACTCTGATCAGGCATTGAACTGAGAGGGCTGCCAAAGAGCACCATCTGCTGGCAGACCAAGGAAGGGCACATGAGGAAATTAGAAGTAAATAAGTAACAGAGGCTTTTTCTAACCTTTACAGCCTCCCTCCCCCAAGTCCCTAGGAAGGGGGTCTGCAACCCATTACTGGGTCCAGAGCTCAGTGTTGAGCAACTAACAGAGACAATCCAGACCAGGGTGAACCAATAATCAAAGAACAGCAGTAACACAGCTCCTGCCACCAAATCCCTATGAAAGAGAGAGAAATTGAGTATCTGAGTAAATTCACCATCATAATCAGATGCCTAGATATCAGCTAAAAATTACAAGCCATGCTAAGAAAATGGAAGACATGCCCAAGAAAAGGAATATATCAAAGGCCCAGAAGAGACACAGAATTTGAGACAACTATTCAATGAGATGCACACAAATTTCCAAAATGAAATTGAGTTGAAAGACAATATGGCTAAAGAGATAAATGACATCAAGAAGACATTGAGGGGAGCAGATGTGGCTCAGGCATCTGGGCGTCTGCCTCCCATTTGGGAGGTCCTGGGTTCGGTTCCTGGTACCTCCTAAAGAAGACAAAGAAACAATGAACAGACATCAAGCAAAAACAATGAGCAGACAACAAGCAAAAACAAAACAAAACCAAAAAAACCAAGCAGACAGCAAGCAAAAACAAAAAATGAGCAGGGAGCAGGTGTGGTTCAAGCAGTTGGGTGCCCTCCTCCCACATGGGAGGTCCCGAGTTCAGCTCCCAGTGCCTCCTAAAGAAGAAACAAACAGACAACAAGCAAAAACAATGAGCAGACAAGGGAGCCATCTCGGGCAGTGGGGTGGGGAAAGAAGACATTGAGTGAGCACAAAGAAGAATTTGAAAACCTCAATAGAAAAGTAACAGAGCTCCTGGGAATGAAAGACATTGTAGGTGAGATAAAAAGCACATTAGAGACATACAACAGCAGACTCAAAATGATAGAAGAAAGAATAAGTGATACCAAAGACAGAGCAGCTGAAATGGAAGAGAGAAAAGAATAGAGAGAGAAAAGAATGGAAAAAATTGAGCAGGGGCTCAGGGAGTTGAATAAAATGAAACACAACAACGTACATAACATAGGAGTCCCAGAAGGAGAAGAGAAGGGAAAAGGGGCAGAAAGAGTATTTGAGGAAATAATAGCTGAAAATTTCCCAACTCTCATGAAAGAAATGAACTTACATGTCCAAGAAGCGCAGCATACCCCAATCAGAATAAATCCAAAATTACCTACGCCAAGACACATATTACTCAGAATGTCAAATGTCAAAGATAAAGAGAATTCTGAGAGCAGCAAGGGAGAAGCAAACATTACATACAAGGGACGCCCAGTAAGGCTAAGTGTGGATTTCTCATCAGAAACCTTGAAGGCGAGAAGTCAGTGATATGATACAATTTAGGATACTGAAAGAGAAAAACTGCCAGCTGAGAAGTCTTCATGCAGCAAAATTTTCTTCAAATATGAAGGCGAGTTAAAAATATTCACAAACAAACAGAAACTAAGAGAGTTCATAAAAAAGAATCCACCTTTGCAGGAAATATTAACAGAAGCCTTAGAACTTGAAAGAAAAAGACAAGAGAGAGAGGCTTGGAGGAGAGTATAGAAGAAATAAAAGCAGAAAGGATAACCAAAAGAGTAAAAAGACAGATGAAAATAAGATATGCTATATGAAAACCAAAAATAAAATGGTGGAAGTAATGTCATTGAATGTGAATTGATTAAACTCCCCAATCAAAAGATATAGATTGACAGAATGGATTAAAAAAACATGAGCCATAGATATGCTGTCTACAAGAGACTCACCTTAGACTCAGGGATACAAACCAGTTGAAAGGGAATGGCTGGAAAAGATACTCCATGCAAACAATAACCAAAAAAGAGCAGGGGTAGCTATACTAATATCGGACAAAACAGACTTAAAATGAAAAAAAAAAAAAAAGTTACAAGAGATACAGAAGGCCATTATATATTAATAAAAGGGACAAAATACCAGGAAGAAATAGCATTCATAAATATCTATGCACCTATCCAGGGTGCCCCAAAATATAAGAGGCAAACTTTGGCAAAACTGAAGGGAGAAATAGACATCTCTACAATAATAGTTGGAGACGTTAACACCTCACTCACATCATTAGACAGAACAACTAAACAGAAGATCAACAAGGAAACAGAGAACTTGAACAATATGATAAATGAGTTAGACCTAACAGGTATATACAGAACGCTGCACCCAAACTCAGCAAGTTATATATTCTTCTCAAGTGCTCATGGATCTTTCTCCAGGATAGCCCACATGTTACATCACAATGCAAGTCTCACTAAATATGAAAAGATTGAAATTATACAAAGCACCTTATCAGATCATAATGGAATGAAACTGGAATCCAATAATAGACAGGAAAGAGATAAACTCACAAATGTGTGGAGATTGAACAACATACTACTAAATAATCAATGGGTCAAAGAAGAAATTGTAAGTGAAATTAGTAAATATATTGAGACAAATGAAAACCAGAACACAACTTACCAAAACTTATGGGCTACCACGAAGGCAGTCCTGAGAGGGAAATTTATAGCCCTAAATGCCTATATTAAAATAGAAGAGAGACCTAAAATAAAAAATCTAACTGAACAACTGGAGAAACTAGAAAAAGAACAGCAAACCAATCCTAAGCAAGCAGAAAGAAAGAAATTAAAAGATTAGAGCAGAAATAAATGAAATTGAGAACAAAAACAAACAAACAATCAGTAGAGAAAATCAACAAAACCAAAAGCTGGTTTTTTGAGAAGATCAATAAAATTGACAAACCCTTAGCTAGACTAACAAAGGAAAAAAGAGAGAAGATGCAAATAAATAAAATCAGAAATGAAAGAGGTGAAGTTACAACTGACCCCACAGAAATAAAAAAAAGTCATAAGAAGATATTATGAGAAACTGTATGCCAACAAACTAGACAACCTAGATGAAATGGACAAATTCCTAGAAATGCACAAACAACCTACACTGACACTACAAGAAATACAAGAACTGAGCAAACCAATCACATTTAAAGAAATTGAGTTAGTCATCAAAAATCTCCCAATAAAGAAAAGTCCAGGATCAGATGGCTCCACAGGTAAATTCTACCAAGCATTTCGAGAAGAATTAACACCAATCCTGTTTAAACTAAAAAACTTGAAGAGGAAGGAAAATTAACCAACACATTTTATGAAGCCAACATTACCCTAATACCAAAGCCAGATAAAGACACTACAAGAAAAGAAAATTACAGACCAATCTCTCTAATGAATATAGATGCAAAAATTCTCAACAAAATAATTGCAAATCTAATCCAACAGCAAATCAAAAGACTTATACATCACGACCAAGTGGGATTTATTCCTGGTGTGTAAGCCTGGTTCAACATAAGGAAATCAATCAACGTAATACACCCCATTAACAAATTGAAGGAAAAAAACCACATTGTCATCTTGATCAATGCAGAAAAGGCATTAGACAAAATCCAGCATCCTTTCTTGATAAAAACACATTGAAAGATAGAACAGAAGGAAAATTCCCCAATAATATAAAAGGCATATATGAAAAACCACAGCCAACATTGTACTCAATGAGGAAAGGTTGAACGCTTTCCCTCTAAGATCAGGAACAAGACAAGGATGCCCACTGTCACCATTGTTATTCAACATTGTGCTAGAGGTTCTAGCTAGAGGAATTAGACAAGAGGAAAAAAAAAGGCATCCCAATAGGAAAAGAAGTAAAATACTCACTATTTGTGGATGACATGATCCTATATTTAGAAAATTCTGAAATGGCTACAACGAAGTTACTTGAGCTAATAAACGACCTCAGCAAAGTGGTAGGATACAAGATCAACATGCAAAAATCAATAATGTTTCTGTACACTGGTTTTGAACAATCTGAGGAGGAAATCAGGGGAAAAAATCTATTTACAATAGCAACAAAAAGACTCAAATACCTAGGAATCAATTTAACCAAAGAAGTGCAGGACCTATATGTAGAAAACTATAAAAAATGCTAAAAGAAATGAAGAAAGACCTAAACAAGTGGAAAGACATTCTGTGTTCATGGATTGGAAGACTAAATATCGCGAAGATGTCAATCCTACCTAAACTGATTTATAAATTCAATGCAATACTGACCAAAATTCCAACAGCCCACTTTACAGAAATAGAAAAGACAATCACTGAATTCATTTGGAAGGGAAAGTAGACCTGCATAGCAAAAAGAATTCTAAAAATGAAGAGCAACATGGGAGGAATTTCACTGCCTGACCTTGAAACATTACAACGCTACAGTGGTCAAAACAGCATGGTATTGGCATAAAGATAAACACATTGATCAGTGGAATAGAATTGAAAATCCAGAAATAAACCCTCACTTCTACAGCCTATTGGTTTTTGACAAACCCACCAAGTCCATGTTAACCAGACAAAACAGTCTCTTCAACAAATGTTGGTGGGAGAACTGGATATTGATGACCAAAAGTATGAAAGAGGGCCCCTATCTCACTCACTATTCAAGAATCAACTCAAAATGGATCAAAGACCTAAATGTAAAAGCTAGGAACATAGAACTAGAAGAAAATGTAGGGAAACATCTTAAAGATCTTGTTGTAGGCTATGGTTTCTTGGACCTTACACCCAAAGCATGAGCAACAAAAGAAAAAATAGATAAATGGGACCTCCTCGAAATTAAGGACTTTTGCACCTCAAAGGACTTTGTCAAAAGGGTGAAAAGGCAGCCGACTCAATGGGAGAAAATACTTGGAAATTACATATCTGATAATGGTTTAATATCCATGATATATAGGGAGATGCTACAACTCAACAATAAAAAGACAAACAATCTGATTTTAAAAATGGGCAAAAGACTTGAATAGACATTTGTTTAAAGAAGAAGTAAGAATGGCAAAAAAACACATGAAAAAATGTTCAAAGTCACTAGTAATTAGGGAGTTGCAAATCAAAACTACAATGAGATATCATTTCACACCTATTCGAATGGCCACTATTAAAAAGACAGAGAACTACATGTACTGGAGAAGATGTGGAGAGATAGGAACACATTCACTGTTGATGGAAATGTAGAATGGTACAGCCACTGTGGAGGACTGTTTGGCAATTCCTAAGGAATTTGAATATAGACTTGCCACGTGACCTGGTGATACCACTACCCAGAAGAACTGAGAGCAGTGATACAAACAGACATCTGCACACCAATGTTAATAGTGGCATTATTCACGATTGCCAAAAGATGGAAACAACCCAATTTTGCCCATCAACCTATGAATGGATAAATAAACTGTGATGTATTCACACGACGGAATATTATGCAGATGTAAGAAGAAATGAAGTATTAAAGCATATGACAACATGGATGAGCCTTGAGGACATTACGTTGAGTGAAGCAAGCCAGACTTAAAAGGACAAATACTGGGGGGCGGATGTGGCTCAAATGGTTGGGCGTCCGTCTGCCATATGGAGGGACCTGGGTTCGATCCCTGGGATCTCCCGGTAAAAAAAAAAAA
>JAQZBX010035016.1:0-24752 GCA_029593785.1 Cabassous unicinctus
CTAGCAGAGTAGACCCTTAATAATAACAATAGTTTAAAATATTAACAAAGTGTGCAAGGGCCATATTTTATTAAAATAGTAATTACTGAGTATTAAAATGGAGCTACTACTACCAATCAAAATGCTATGCTAGGTACTGGGCTAAGGGATTTTTTTGTCATTTGAACCTTGTAACAAATCCAAATGAGGTATGTAAATAAAATTATAATCACTGTTTTACAAGGTAAAGCAAAGGGACAAGGTCCCACACCTCACAAGTGATGTAGCAGAAATTTAGACCTAGGCATGCTGACCACCTGTTGAAGACATTAATCTGAAGGCTGGTATGTGGGTCTCATTGTGGGACATCATTTGTGGCTGAGCTGCTGGCTGTACCCACATTTCCATCCACCCATTCTTCTCTTGCCCATAATCATCCAGAGTAAAGTCATCATCTCCCATCTTTCCTTGCAGCCAGGTATGGCCTTGTGATGAGCTTCCAGGCCTGGAAAGTCATGGAGATGAGTTGCCACCCTTCCATGTTAGATTGCAGCTTTGGAAAGGATGGATTTGCTTGTGCCCTCCCTCCCATGTTTCTCTCTTCATTTTCCTATGGATGCAGTGATGAGCCATCCTTAAAGATATGGACAAGGGAGATGCTGCCAGGGATGCCACAACAAACCAGTAGAAGCAGCCTGGGACCCTGACACCCTGAACTTCCATATCTACCCTAGACCACTTTCCAGAAATTTACCTGGAAATACATTTCTAAATGCTTAAGCCACTGTCTCTATGGGTCTTGCCTGTATTCTCACCAATATATTGCCTATAACTGGGGACTTTTGAGGATGAGTATTGACAAACCTGCTCTTTGGGGCACCCCCAGTGCTCTGATGGCAGCCTTTCAGAGGAAAGCTTGATGGCTAACCACAGGCTTCTAGAACTGCAGGGCTCCAACTCCGAGGGCTTCATGTTTGGAAGCAAGAACACAGTTCTCACCTAAAAGTAGCAGTGATATAGCACTGTTGAAACCCATCTACTGTAAAATAAGCTTGAAAAGGGCATCTTCTCCGAGTACCTCCCATGAATTACAACTAAGCTTTGTTGCAATTGTGTTAAGAGCTAATTAAACATGAGTCTGCAAGCCAATCTATTGCCATCATGATGTGGGCTATAGAAAAGTGGTGTGTGTGTGTGTGTGTGTGTGTGTGTGTGTGTGTGTGTGTAAGACAGTATGTATGGGGATGAAATTCTGTAGTCAAATATTTCCAACGAAAGCAAGAGTCAATCCTTTGAGAAATTGTCTTGAACTTCCTACTCCATCATTTGGCATTTTAAATGATTTATTTATTTGAGAGCAATTGAATTATTAGTTTAGCTGTTTGGAGAGGTGAGTTAACAACTGGGATTGACTGAAATGACCAATACTTTTAAGTTCAGTCTGGCTTAAAATAAATAAAATTATTCTAAAATAATTTTGTTTTATCAATTATACTTTGAAGAATGGGATCTTGAGAGTTCTTACTCCCTTTAGGATTATAGGATGCAAAACAAATTAATGAAGACAGGGTTCCTGGGCAACTACCTTGTGCTGTAGCTACCACGGACATAGTGAGGAATTCCTGGTAAGTCTTAGTCTGACCAGAGACATATGGTTCTTTCTTTACCCCACAGCCCTCCATGGAAACTGCTATTACTGAGACTATCGATGGGTTTCTTATTTGCTAAATCCCAGCCTAAGTCTTCTCAGAAGCTGGAAACTGTTGGCTGAAATCTTCTCTTCTCTTGGATTCTGGAAAATTGCTCTCTTCTAGTATTTTCCTTCCAATTCCTCAACTGCTCCTTCTTGGTCTTTGTCAAACTTATCTCAATAGTTGGTATTTGCCAGGCATCAATTATAGGTATTTTACAGTTTACTTGGTGTATTAGTCAGCCAAAAGGGGTGCTAATGTGAAATACCAAAAATGGGTTGGTCCCTTTAAAGGGTATTTATTTCGGTAGAAGTCCACAGATACTAGGCCATAAAGCGTTATGTTTCTTCTCTCACCACAGTCCATTGCCACGTGTTAGAGCAAGACAGCCACCAGTGTTTACCAGGGTTCAGGCTTCTGGGGCTCCTCTCTTCCCGGGGCTGTGTTTCCCTCCGGGCTTAGCTCCTGTTTCCTCCACAAGGTCAACTGTAGATTATCAGGCAAATAGCTTGCTTCTCTTCTCCTGGGGCCTTCTTTCCAACATCAAAACTGCTTCTCAAAAGACTGCTTCAACTCTGTCCTTTGCCTTGCCTTTTATATTTGATTCCCCACCCACCAAGGGGTGGGGCTCAATGTCCTACTGATGTGGCCCAGTCATCACCCTAATCATAACTTAATCATGCCCAGATTAACAGATCAGTTTACAAGCATGATCTAATTATATTTTTGGAATTCATAATTACATCAAACTGCACAACTGTAACACTCTACCCTCTGAATTCCAAAAATACATTACAATATTAAAAAAAAACTTAAATCAGTAACAATTCAAGTACAAAATCATATCATAGGCAGTTTAAAGAAATTCAGTTTGTCTTGGGGCAAAGTCCTGTCTGCTATAGACCTCTAAACTATCAAAACCATTTAACTGCTTCCAATACACAAATGGAAAGACAAAGGATAAACATTTTCATTATCATAAGGAGAAATTGGGATGTTAAACATGAGTTATGGATCCGCTACAGTTCAGTAACCCTGCAGGGCATCCTCCATTCAATTTCAAAGTCTGAGAGTCATTCTTAAGACATTGTTTTCTTCTCCTTGGGACCACATGGGGACCCACCCTTTCCACAGGCTTGCACAATGGCCATTTTCTTAGTTCCACCCTCATCAAGCATCTGGGTGTCGACCAAGCTCCAGACCTCACCCTCCAAGAGTATTGGGGTGATTGCCTCACCTTACCCAATCTTAGGGTTAGAGTCTAAGCCTCCCTAGTACAGTGAGGTGAAAACAACATTCCCCCTATCCTTTGCCATACATGTGCAACCCTCTCAGAGCAACGAGTTGACCACCTGGCCTTCCCTAACCTTTGGCATACAGATTCAACCCCCTCAGAGAAATGGGTTGACCACCTGGTCTTCTCTAATCCATGAGGGACAGGTACACCCCTCTCAGACCTATGGGATGTTGACCTTAACCGCCCTAATCTTTGAGGAATGTGCTCCACCCTCCCTGCATCCTGGGGTGCCAAAACTCTCCCAGAACATCGGGTGGTGACATCCACCCTCTTCAACTGCTGGGGAAAACTCACCCTCTCTGTACACATGGGTGGGGATCCTCTCTTGGCCCAAGGAGATGTCTTAAGTCCAAATCTCTGCTTCCATGGTTTTCTTCTTAAAGCAGATTCTCCTTCAATCTCTCCTTTCCATGTCCTCTTTTGTCCAAGCTGACAGTGGTTTTGTCCATACAGCTCTCTCAAAAACTTTGTTGGTTTAGCATGCAGGAAGCAGGGGTCCAAGCCATCAGACAGTAAGACTTTCCACAAGTCTTTCCTAGATAACTGCATCTTCAATTCTGAGTTACGGGTTCTAAGTTTAGTAAATTCTTCAAATAGGGCATTTTCATCTGGGAATTTTATTTCCAGAAACTTGGAAGTTCCGGAATCAGTTTCTGTTTTCTTTGTGCCCAAAAGTTCAGTCCTTATTGTATTTCGCTCATCTAGCATTTTGCTATAAGCTGCAAGGAGAAGCCAAGCCATATTCTCCGAGTTTAGCTTGGAAAGTTCTTCAGCTAAATGCTCCGGATCACCAATTTCAAATTCTGTCTTCCATATAACACCAGTAGTTAATCTTGCTAAGTTCTCCACTACTTTAAAACATGGATTGCCTTTACTCCAGTGTCCAGTAAGAGCTTCATCATTTACTTCTAAGGCATCATAGAAAGTCTCCTTAGCATCCATATTACTATCAACGGTCTCTTCAAAATGATCTAGGCCTTTTCCATCAAGCATTTCACAATTCCTCCAAAAAATACCCCTTACCCATTTATAAAACCATTCCAACATTTTGGTATTTACAAAAGCACTACCCCACTCCTGATACCAAATTCTGTATTAGTCAGCCAAAAGGGGTGCTAATGTGAAATAACAAAAATGGGTTGGTCCCTCTAAAGAGTATTTATTTGGGGTAGAAGTCCACAGATACCAGGCCATAAAGTGTTATGTTTCTTCTCTCACCACAGTCCATTGCCACGTGTTAGAGCAAGACAGCCACCGGCGTTTGCCAGGGTTCAGGCTTCTGGGGTTCCTCTCTTCCCGGGGCTGCGTTTCCCTCTGGGCTTTGCTCCTGTTTCCTCCACCGGGTCATCAATAGATGATCAGGCAAATGGCTTGCTTCTCTTCTCCTGGGGCCTTCTTTCCAACATCAAAACTGCTTCTCAAAAGACTGCTTCAACTCTGTTCTTTGCCTTGCCTTTTATATTCGATTCCCCACCCACCAAGGGGTGGGGCTCAACGTCCTACTGATGTGGCCCAGTCATCGCTGTAATCATAATTTAATCATGCCCAGATTAACAGATCAGTTTACAAGCATGCTCTAATTATATTTTTGGAATTCATAATTACATCAAACTGCACAACTGTAACACTTGGCCTCCCTCACCATTCCACAGATACTGTGGATTTAATGACCATCTAAGCATCCATGACTCTTCACTTCCTACCTCTCCACTAAACAACAAACCTCTAGATATAATGACTGCTGGAAAGATCCAGCTATACATCCTAGAGGCATATCCAACTTTAGTCTGCCCCAAATCAGCTTATGAACCATCCACCTGGCCTGCCTCACCTCTCTTATCCTCCATCTTAGTTAAAGCACCCCTCAAATACCCTTGGCATTGATCAATGAAATGGGACAAGGACCAAAGCAAGGAGCCAGCTAGGAAGCTACTGCTACAGAGGCCTGCATAGATGGTAATGATCATCAAAGTGGAAAGAACTGTATGAAACACAAACTTTCCAAATACACAATTAGAATCCCAAATGGTAAGTATGCTTCACTTGTGAAAGGGACAATGGGCTGGCTGCTCTAGTTCAGTCCCAGATCTTTGGGTCTCAAGTTACTCCATTCCCCAGTCTGTGATGCCAGCCCTGATTACTGATACTACCATCCTTGTGTAGGTCAATGATCTTTGTTGGTAGAAAGAGCCAAGGGGAGCAATGAAAAGAGTAGCAGTCCCACTGTCAGTAACTCCAACCATTGACCTAAATGAATAAATAAAAACATATTTTCAAAGTGCTTGTAGCATAATAAAACATTCACTGAAATATTGTCTCATTGAAGCACATAAACTTAAACCATAGGGAACATTTAAAAATTGTCATTTTCTTGCCTTTCTATTCTCTGCCTTCCCCCAGAGCACTTCCTTACTCTATTTGGACCTTTATGCTTTCAAACAAGAGCCCACATGCTAGCTCCCCTCTAACACAGAGGACTTCCTTTCAATTGATTGAGGGATGGAAAGGTGGCCAGAGTAAGATGGAGAACATGTTTTGCTCCCTTTTCTGGGAGCCCTGGTTCTAAGCCCAGGGGACAGCAGAACCAGCAGAGATGTGAAGACATGTCTTGCTGAGGTCACTTGCTTCCCTGGATCATTTTTGTGTCTGAAGCAGTGAGGACCCTTGAGCATGACAACTATGTCAGACTATACGTTCCTTCCCCTGCAGCTTTTTGGACCTGAGTTGCTGAGATCAGGTTCTCCCCATCAACTCCTCCCATCCTCTAATGCTCTGCTTTGTCTAAACCTCAAATGTGTAGACCTCACTAATTTGCTTAAGCCATTCATATCAATTTCCCCAAATTTCCACTTCATAGTCTATAGAAATTTGAGCTGGTTGTAAAAGACCTACCTAAAGGAGGTCTGGAAGGATCTCTGTGCCAAGTGCATGCTTGTATAGCCCCCTATGAACATTGCCCTGTGACTTGGGGGTGAGAGCACATCCAGCAGCCCAGCACAATGGGTTTAAATCCATCTTGCTACAATCGAGCTTTGTGACCTTCAACAAATTCTTAACACACCTGAGAATCAGTTTTCTCTCTCTAAAATGGAAGAAGTAAAAACTAGTAACTTTCACAGGTGTGCTAAAAGCCAAGCAAATTAACCTTAGAAAAGCACTTAATCCACTGCATGGGACACTGTTAGAGCTTAATTAATGGTAGTTACATCATTGAGTGATCAATATAAAGTTTAAAATTCAAAATTTAAAATTATATTAATTCAATTAGACATTCCAGGCAAAAACCTAGCTAGGATACTTTGGAGAAAAAATAATAATGATAATACCATTGTATCACCCTATTTTCCTTTTATGATGTATTACTCTATTCTTATTAATTTTCACAACAATTTTGAGGATGTAGCAAATAAATTGTCATTCCTGACTGATTAGGAAACTGAGTCCTGGCAACATTGAATTTCTGTCTTCCCACAGCACATTTCCCTATGTACACAACCCAGTTTTCCTTTCCACTAAATGACAGTCTCTGGATAAATTTTCAGTAGTAGCAATTCATTTCATTCAAGATTATCATCTCAAAAAAGAAAACCTGGCTTCCTCTGAAATGGGAGAATTAGAGGCACAAAACTTTCCATGGCTAGATGTGCTGGAAATTAAAGAAGTAACAGCATGCCCTTCATAATTCACACTCAGAAGTGGTGAAAAATAATCTCTTATTATCTAGAGCAAAGAAAGAGAGTAATTTATAGCCAACCATGAATACTTAATCATTAGGCCCAGTGACATTGCTCATATTAACACAGCCAAATTAAATCAGCTGTAAATCTGCAGACTTCAACATGGAATCAGGAAGATAAATCAATGGGGACTGGCATGAAAGAATCTGTCTATGAAACAGAATTATTTTATTATTTTTTTTAAACTTTATTTTGTACATTTAATAATTGAAAATATAAACAATTAAAAACTAAAAAGTAAACACAGATGAATAAATATGTACATTTCTCAACTAAATGTAATGGATACATATAAACTTTTTTTTGAATCAAACAATATGTTACACAATATATTTGGTTCAGAGTAATGCATTCATGCAGTATTTGTCCTTCTGTGTCTGGCTTGCTTCATTCAACAAAATGTCCTCCACGTTCATCCATGTTGCCATATGCTTTATGACTTCATTTATTCTTAGAGCTGCCTAATATTCCATCGTGTGAATGGACCACAGATTGTTTATCCATTCTTCTGTTGATGGACACCTGGGTTGTTTTCAACTTTTGGCAATGGTGAATAATGTTGCTATGAATATCGTGTGCAGATGTCTGTTCGTGTCACTACTCTCAGTTCTTCTGGGTTTATACCCAGTAGTGGTATTGCAGGGTCATATGGCAAGTCTATATTCAACTTCTTTAGGAAATGCCAAACATTCCTCCATAGTGGTTGTACCATTCTGCATTCCCACCAACAGTGAAGAAGTGTTCCTATCTCTCCACATCCTCTCCAACACTTGTAGTTCTCTGTCTTTTTAATAGTGGCCATTCTGATAGGTGTGAAATGATATCTCATTGTAGTTTTGATTTGCATTTCCCTAATCATAAGTGATTTTGAGCATTTCTTCATGTGTTTTTTTTGCCATTTGTATTTCTTCTTAGGAGAAATGTCTATTCAAGTCTTTTGCCCATTTTTTAATTGGGTCATTTGTCTTTATATTGTTGAGTTGTAACATCTCTTTATATATCCTGGATATTAAACCCTTATGAGATATGTGATTTCCAAATATTTTTCCCCATTAAGTTGGCTGCCTTTTCACCCTTCTGACAAAGTCCTGTAAGGTGCAAAAGTGTTTAATTTTGAGGAGGTCCCATTTATCTATTTTTTCTTTTGTTGCACGTGCTTTGGCTGTAAGGTCCAATAAACCACCACCTACTACAAGGTCTTGAAGATGTTTCCCTACATTTTCTTCTAATAGTTTTATGGTACTGGCTTATATATTTAGATCTTTGATCCATTTTGAGTTGATTCTTCTATAGGGGGTGAGATAGGGGTCCTCTTTCATTCTTTTGGTTATAAATATCCCGTTCTCCCAACACCAGTTGTTGAAGAGACTGTTTTTTCCCATTAGTGTGGGCTTGGTAGGTTTGTCAAAAAACAGTTGGCTGTATAGGTGAGCGTATATTTCTGGGTTCTCAATTCTATTCCACTGATAGATGTGTCTATCTTTATGCCAGTACCATGCTGTTTTGACCACTGTAGCTTTGTAATATGTTTCAAGGTCAGGCAGTGAAATTCCTCCCACATTGCTCTTCTTTTTTAGAATGCTTATTGTTAATTGGGTGCACTTACCCTTCCAGATGAATTTGGTAATTGCCTTTTCTAATTCTGTAAAGTATGCTGTTGAGATTTTGATTCGTATTGCATTGAATCTATAAATCAGCTTGGGCAAGATTGACATCTTCACGATATTTATTCTTCCAATCCATGAACACGGAATGCTTTTCCATTTGTTTAGGTCTTTTAAAAATTCTTTTAGCATTGTTTTGTAGTTTTCTGCATATAGGTCCTGTACTTATTTGGTTAAATTAACTCCTAGGTATTTGAGTCTGTTTGTTGCTATTGAAAATGGGATTTTCCTCCTGATTTCCTCCTCAGTTTGTTCAGTACTAGTTGTATTAGTCAGCCAAAGGGGTGCTAATGTGAAAATACCAAAAATGGGTTGGTCTTTATAAACGGTATTTATTTGGCATAGAAGTTCACAGTTACCAGGCCATAAAGCATAAGTTTCTTCCCTCACCAAAGTCCATTGTTATGAGTTGGAGCAAGACAGCTGCCGGCGTTTGCCAGGGTTCAGGCTTCTTGGCTTCCTCTCTTCTCGGGGCTGCATTTCTCTCTGGGCTTAGCTCCTGTTTCCTCCACAAGGTCAGCTGTAGGCGATCAGGTGAACGTTTCGCTTCTCTTCTCCTGGGGCCTTCTTTCCAACATCAAAGCTGCTTCTCAAAGACTGCTTCTCAAAAGACTGCTTCTCCTCTGTTCTTTGCCTTGCCTTTTACATTCAATTCCCCACCCACCATGGGGTGGGGCTCAACACCCTACTGACGGACATGGCCCAGTCAACGCCCTAATCATAATTCAATCATACCCAGATTAACAGATCAGATTACAGGCATGATCCAATTATATTTTTGGAATTCATAATTACATCAAATTCCCCAATGGTTACACTAGTGTACATAAACATTACTGAATTTTGTGTGTTGATCTTGTATCCTGTCACTTTGCTGAACTCATTTATTAGTTCAAGTAGTTTTGTTGTGGATTCTTCAGGATTTTCTAAGTACAGGCTCATGTCATCCTCAAACAGTGAGAATTTTACTTCCTCTTTTCCTATTTGAATGCCTTTAATTTTTTGTCTCGTCTAATTGCCCTAGCTAGAACTTCTAGTAGAATGTTGAATAACAATGGTGACAGTGGGCATCCTTGTCTTGTTCCTGATCTTAGAGGGAAAGCTTTCAACTTTTCCCCATTGAGTATGATGTTGGTTGTGGGTTTTTCACATATGCCTTTTATCATATTGAGGAGTTTTCTTTTTATTCCTATCCTTTGAAGTATTTTTATCAAAAAAAGGATGTTGGATTTTGTCAAATGCCTTTTCTGCATCTATTGAGATGATCATGTGTTTTTTTCCATTCAATTTGTTAATGTGGTGTATTACATTGATTGATTTTCTTATGTTGATCCAGCGTTGCATATCAGGAATAAATCCCACTTGGTCATGATGTATAAGTCCTTTGATATGCTGTTGGATTCTATTTGCAAGTATTTTGTTGAGAAATTTTGCATCTATGTTCATTAGAGAGATTGGTCTGTAATTTTCTTTTCTTGTGGAATCTTTATTTGGCTTTGGTATTATGGTGATATAGGTTTCATAAAATGTGTTGGGTAATATTCCCTCCTTTTCAATTTTTTGGAAGAGTTTAAACAGGATTGGTGTTAATTCTTTTTGAAATGCTTGGTAGAATTGACCTGTGAAGCAATCTGGTCCTGGACTTTTCTTTGCTGGGAGATTTTTGATGACAGATTCAATCTCCTTAATTGTGATTGGTTTGTGTAACCATTGGCCAACTTGATGTAATTATGAATTCCAAAAATGTAATTAGATCATGCTTGTAAACTGACCTGTTAATCTGGGCATGATTAGGTTATGATTAGGGTGTTGAGCCCCACCCCTTTGGTGGGTGGGGATTGAGTATAAAAGGCAAGGCAAAGAACAGAGTTGAAGCAGTCTTTGAGAAGCAGCTTTGAAATTGGAAAGAAGGCCTCAGAAGAAGAGAAGAGAACTGTTCACCTGATTGCCTACACCTGACCTTGAGGAGGAAACAGGAGCTAAGCCCAGAGAGAAATGCAGCTCCGGGAAGAGAGGAACCAAAGAAGCCTGAACCCTGGGCAAATGTTGGCAGCTGTCTTGCTCCAACATGTAACAATGGTGAGGGAAGAAACTTATGCTTTATGGCCTGGTAACTGTGGACTTCTTCTCCTAATAAATACCCTTTATAAAGACCAACCCATTTTTGGTATTTCACATTACCACTGCTTTGGCTGACTAATACAGTTTGTTAAGTTCTTGTATTTCTTGTAGGGTCAGTGTAGGTTGATTGTGTGTTTCTAGAAATGTGTCCATTTCATCTAGGTTGTCTCGTTTGTTGGCATATAGTTTCTCATAATATCCTCTTATGATTCTTTTTATTTCTGTGAGGTCATTTGTAATTTCCCCCTTTTCATTTCTGATTGTATTTATTTGCATCTTCTCTCTTTTTTTCTTTGTTAGTCCAGCAAGGGGTTTGTCAAGTTTATTGATCTTCTCAAAGAACCAGCTTTTGGTTTTGTTGATTTTCTCTATTGTTTTTCTCTTCTCATTTTCATTTATTTCTGCTCTAATCTTTATTATTTCTTTCCTTCTGCTTGCTTTGGGATTGGCTTGCTGTTCTTTTTCTAGTTTCTCTAGTTGTTCAGTTGAATCTTTGAGCTTAGCTCTTTCTTGTTTTTTAATACAAGAATTAAGGGCTATAAATTTCCCTCTCAATACTGCCTTCACTGTATCCCATAAGTTTTGATATGTTGTGTTCTCATTTTCATTTGTCTCAATATATTTACTGATTTCACTTGCAATTTCTTCTTTGACCCACTGAATATTTAGGAGTGTGTTGTTCAATCTCCACACATTTTCAAATTTACTTTTTTCCTGTCTGTTATTGATTTCTAGTTTCATTCCATTATCATCTGAGAAGGTGCTTTGTATAATTTCAATCTTTTTTTAATTTTTGAGAGCTGTATTGTGACCTAACATGTGGTCTATCCTGGAGAAAGATCCATGGGCACTTGAGAAGAATGTATAACCCGCTGAATTTGGATGCAGTGTTCTGTATATGTCTGTTAGGTCTAACTTGTTTATCATATTGTTCAAGTTCTCTGTTTCCTTGTTGATCTTCTGTCTAGTTGTTCTATCTAATGATGTGACAGGGGTGTTGAAGTCTCCAATGATTATTGTAGAAATGTCTATTTCTCCCTTCAGTTTTGCCAGAGTTTGTCTCATATTTTGGGGCACCCTGGTTACGTGCAGAGATATTTATGACTGTTAAATCTTCCTGGAGGATCATCCCTTTTATTAATATATAATGGCCTTCCAAATCTCTTATCACTTTTTGGCATTTAAAGTCTGTTTTGTCTGATATTATTATAGCTACCCATGCTTTTTTCTGTTTACTATTCGCATGGAGTATCTTTTCCAAACCTTTTACTTTCAGCAGGTTTGTATCCCTGGGTCTGAGGTGAGTTTCTTGTAAGCATCATATGGATAGCTCATATTTTTTTATCCATTCTGTCAGCCTGTACCTTTGATTGGGGAATTTAATCCATTCACATTCAATGATATTACTGAAAATGCAGTATTTATTTCCTCCATTGTATTCTTTGGTTTTCATATGTCATCTTGTTTTTGTCTCTCTTTTTACTCTTTTGGTTATCCTTTCTGCTATTCTTTCTTCTATACTCTCCTCCAAGCCTCTCTCTCCTGTCTTTTACTTTCAGGTTCTAAGGCTTCCTTTAATATTTCCTGCAAAGGTTTATTCTTTTTTGCAAACTCTCTTAGTTTCTGTTTGTTTGTGAATACTTTATACTCACTTTCATATTTGAAGGACAGTTTTGCTGAATAAAGAATTCTCGGCTGGCAGCTTTTTTCTTTCAGTTTCCTAATTGTATCATACCACTGTCTTCTCACCTTCATGGTTTCTGAGGGGAAATCTGCACTATGTCTTACTGGACGTCCTTTGTAAGTGATCGTTCACTTCTCTCTTGCTGCTCTGAGAATTTTCTCTATATCTTTTACATTTGACATTTTGAATAGTATGTGTCTTGGTGTAGGTCTATTTGGATTTATTCTCCTTAGGGTACAGTGTGTTTCTTGGAAATGTAAGTTCATTTCTTTTGTGAGAGTTGGGAAATTTTCAGCTATTATTTCCTCAAATACTCTTTCTGCCCCTTTTACCTTTCTCTTCCCCTTCTGGAACTCCCATGACATATATGTTGTTGCGTTTTGAGTTGTCATTCAACTCTCTGAGCCTCTGCTCATTTTTTTCCATTCTTTTCTCTCTCTGTTCTTTTCTCTCTTCAATTTTAGTTGCTCTGTCTTCGGCATCACTTATTCTTTCTTCTATCATTTCGAGTCTGCTGTTGTATGCCTCAAATGTGTTTTTTACTTCACCTATAGTGTCTTTCATTTCCATGAACTCCTTTACTTTTCTGTTCAGGATTTCAAATTCTTCATTACTTTCACTCAATATCTTCTTGATGTCATTTATCTCTTTAACTATATTGTCTTTCATGTCATTAATTTGATTTTGGAAATTTGTGCTCATCTCACTGATTAGTTCTCTCAAATTCTGCATCTCTTCTGGGACTTTGCTGTATTCCTTTTCTTGGGCCATGTCTTCTATTTTCTTAGTATGGCTCATAATTTTTGGCCGGTGTTTAGGCATCTGGTTAGGTTGTATTTTACTTAGATGCTCTATCTCTTTCTCTTTTATAGGGTTTTAGTGGCAGGAGGCTGTGAGTTACCATAGTTCTTTGATTTTTGGCTTAACCTTGATTGTTAGGATTGTCCTGCTGGTTGCTCAAACCTGGGCTCTGGACTCAGTAATTGGTTGCAGAGTTGTTTCCTAGGGCCTTGGTCAGGGAGGCTATAGAGACCAGGAAAAGCCTCTCCTATTTATTTTAATTTTCTAATGTGCACTTCCTTGGTCTGTCAGGGGATGGCGCTCGTTAGCTGCTCTCAATTCAAAGCCTGGTCGGAGTGTGTTTGTTGTGACACAGACCAGATCAATGTGATAGAGCTTCCTGTTTGGGGGCTAAGAGGCTTTTAATTCAAACTTTCTGAGACTGTTCTCCAGTCTTCTCTGGTAGCCCCTTCCCTTTTCCCAGCTAAGAAATATTTCCACTCCCCTTTGAATCCTCAACAGTCAGTCCCTGTTAGTAGAGGAGGAGATTGGGAGGTTTGTATATCTTTAGCCCCTTGCAGGCTCCAAGGCAAACAATGGAACAGCCCCACCTGGCCTGGAAGGGCTCTTGGGACAGGGCAGACCAAACCTGTGAGTCAAAAGCACTGTCAGCCCCAGGCTCTCTCTTCCCTCTCCTGTGGAGTCCTCAACAATTAGTCCAGGCTAGAAGAGAAGGAGGTTGAAAGGGTCGGGTTTCTTCAGTCCTTCCTAGGCTCCCAGGGCAAACCGCCTTGTGGAAGGGTCTGTGGGACTCCGCAGCCCAAATTTGTGGGACAGAACCTGAGTAAGCCTAAGGCTGTGTCCCTCTCTCTCGCCTTTCCAGGAGTGGTAGATCTCTGGAGACGCCTTTGTCTACAGTCACAGGGCCAGAACCCCCAGAATTCTAAAGAGTGTGGGGGAGGGTGCCAGCAGCAGCAGCCACTGTTGATTCCAACTCACAGTTCTGTTGTTGTGATTTCCCTCTATTGTCCCTCTCTTTTCTGGGTGGTGTGCAGACTTCACCTGCTGTCCTAGACCCTAGAAGATCTTTTTGGGGCTGTTTCAGCCAGTCCTCTAGCAATTTTTCTGGAGAAGAGATTCCCATGTCTTATTAGTCCGCCATCTCCCCGGAAGTCCAAGAATTATTAATAAGTGGTAATTCTCCACCCGCACTTTCTCCAGCACCTAGGCCAAAATTGCATCAGCCTAGTAAAGAAAGTAACAAGACTCTATGTTTTATAACCATCAATTAGAGTTCCACAGCAATTTCAAGCCCATTAATTACTCCTAAAAGGTCCCAGGTTGTCTTTCTGTTAATTTTCCAGTGGATAAATTTGCTACTATGTGACAAGTCTAGTAAAATTTCATTAATTGAGGCTGCCCAGGGGACAATGGTCTGAGTCAGTGAAAAGTGCAAATTTCACATCTATAATCAAGGAAATGTGTTGCACATAATAACTGGAGGTAGATTAGCAGAAGCTTTAATTGAGTCACTCCACACATTTGAAAGTGAAAGTAAAAGGACCTGTTTTTACTAAAAATTATTTTTCCATTGGGTTTCTTAGATCTGTTTTAAACAAGGCAGTAAGACTTTTGTTTATAACCAACCTAGTAATTTTTGCAAATGGCACTGCAAATAAGCAGAACATTTTAAAATGTATTTTAAATGTTTCTCTTCCATAGTCACTTCTAAAAGCTCCCAATGTCACATATTTTGCTTAACAATCCTTTGTGCCTTAGGTAAACTTTAGGCCAGTTTTTACCCAAATTAGTTCTGACTCTGTAAGTACACTCAAATGAATACAATCCTGGAATGCATATTTCTCCTTTCTAACTGCTTCTCCTTGTTCTACTCCCATGAACTCTAGTCATCTGATGAAGTCATGTGGATCCAGCCATAGCTGCCATCTCTAAAGATTTATTAAGACATATTTCTTGTTTCTCCATTCAAACGATCCTCTTCCTCTCACCTACTTGTGCTGCATACAAAGCCCATGCTTCCTAAGTGTGCAGTGACCATTACCTGTTGGCTTCTCTTTCAACATTCTCTACCCAAATGATAGAGGCAGGGAGACAACTTCACTCTCCAAGTCTCCTGTTTATCCTCCACTTTTGCACACATGAGTGGGAGCAGCTCCACTAAGAACATGAGAGCATTGGAGACATCCTGTTCCATTTCCCACAGCTCAAAAGAGCCTCAGTCAGGCCAGTGTGGATGAACCAGCATGCCTTGGCTTGGGTGGGAGAGGGAGCCTCTGAGCCAGGTGTTTCCCACCACTTGGTAGATGAAGACTCGAGAATGGCAATAATGACCTTTTTAACCATGATGTCACAGAGAATACAAGACTTAGTTGGGATTCAGACTCAAGGCCATCTGAATCTATACCTCATGGTCTCCCTTACAAGGGACAAGTATTTGATTTCACTTGCTGAGTGTTCCTCAGAAGGAAAGCTTCTCATTGGAAATCTTTCCAGAACATATCAGACAAATTCTGCTGCGGAAGAAGTGAAGACTAGAGAACATGGGTGAGTCTCTTTGCAGTGTAAGGATCCTACAAGTGTTGAGGACTCATTATCTGAGACAGAAGAAGGAGAAGGTACAAGTGATTGAACAGATGCAGGTGGGGCCAGGGAAAAACATGAAAATGACTGCTTTAAAATAAAGACTTGATATCAGCATTTTATGATTTAATATTTTTACTTATGGTAAACCACAGTTAAAATGAATGCAGAATTTGCTGAGGTTTTATAGAGAATTTTTCCTTTAAATAAGAAGGAATGTAGAGACAAAATGGTATATCATAAAGACCACAGACTTTGGAATAAATGCCTTTGATCTCAAAACATACATCAGCTCCATACTAGGCAAGTGCTGTTTAGCATTGAATTTCTCAGCAAGACTTTGAGATAATAATACCTGTTCTGCTTAATGTTGCTGGGTAGAGCAAAAGGAAGTAATGTATAGGAAATGCTCCTGCCTCTCCCTGACATAGAGGTGATGCTTGGTGTAGATGGACAAGTCCTTCCTCCCTCCTTCTCTTCATATTTCCCTGCATTTAAAAACCATAGTAAGTATCAACAGCCCCATATTCAAGCCCTGAGTCTAGCAGAGATAGCAAATGTTTTGTGGACAGATCCCTGTCTCTTTCCTAGCTTTGTCACTTGGGAAACCCACCCTCAGGAGGAAACTAGAATAATAAGCAGCTAGACCTACAGCACACCTAAGGAAGTACCTGGCATGCAATTCCCTTCCTTTGTGACTTGAGCAAATGATATTAACAAATATCATGTTAATCATAAGGATCTTCATTCTCTTTCATTCATTTATTCTACAAATAATTATTAAGCACCTTCCGTGTTTCAATGCTGGGGACATAGCAACAAACAGATGGAAAAGGTCAATGGCCTCATGAAATTATATTCTAGTGAGAGGAGCTTAAGAAATAAGCAAATGCTTGAAGAAAATAATGTCAGGCTGATTCAAGCTATGAGGAAAATATCAGGCACCATATGGGAATGGATGGTGCTTGAGGATTCTTCTAACATCCTGCAGCTGGTATTGTACTTTCCACTAGAACTTGTACTGCAGGCTCCTGAGGCTGTGTGGGTGTTCTCTGCCTGCACTGACTGCCTGGATGCACTCAATTCTGGGGCACAGAACAGTTGTTGGACCTGGACAGTGAGGGGCAGCAAGCTGTATCAAAACAAGCTCAAGCTCTTGTGGCAGAAGTCCAGGGTCTCAGTTTGCTCTATCATTTCTTAACCAGTGGGATATGAAGCACATAAATTCCCCTTTGAGCCTCAATTCTCTCATCTGTATGGCCAATATATATGAAACCCTAGGTTTATTTATAGGTATTTTGTGATATTCTCACCATTTGCCTTATCTCAGCCAGGCAGCTTAAGCAGTGTTTTTGCAAACTTGGTGTTTAGGAATCCACAAGAAGTCTTGTTAAATTGCCGGTTCTGACTCAGTAGGCCTTGGGTGGGGCCTGAGATGCAGTTCCTAGTGAGTTTGCCAGGGCATGTTAATCTGCTGGTCCAAAGATCAAATTTTGAAGTGCGAGGAGCTGGACGTGTATTACTGCAAGAAAGGGATGGTACAGAAGAAAGCAGAGGGAAAAATGATAAACTATCTCTTCCTGTTGAGATTAAAACCTGGAAAGCAAGGCTGGCCCCCTCCACCCTATCTGAGAGCATGATTCTGCAATGGAGTTGTGGGGGCAAAAGAGACAGAGGATAACTAAGGTGTGAGTGTTGGTAGGAAAGAGAATCCAGGAGGAGACAGATTTGAGAGACCATGGGGAAAAGGTGATGTCTGAGTATGGAGACAGCTCAGCCCCTCCTCCTATGGGCACCATCTTTGCCAACACCCATGTGTTGCATGGGCACCAACTCCTCAAGTAAGCATACATCATTGTACAAGGAGCTATGCTGACTCTCCTTCCTGATGTCATCTGGCAAACACTTCCTTTGAACAGTACAGCACTTATTCTGTTAACTGCTGAATCCTAACTGGGCCCTAGATATTGCTCCATCCCCAGGCAATCTACCCCATGTAGGAAACCACCATCACCACCATCACCTGAGTTGTCAGGGTACTATTTAGACCTAGAAAAAATACAGTAGACCACCTGGTTTGGTGGTGATAGTGGTGGTGTTGTTGCAGATGATGCTTTGTTTTAGTTTTGGTGATGATGGTGATAATATGGTGGCTGTGTTGGTGGTGGAGACAGAATAGTGGTAGAGTTGATGACGTTAGTGGTTGAGGTAGATGGTAGTGGTGTTGGTTGTGGTAGTGATGGGAAGAGTAATGGTGTTGGTATTGATGGTGGTGGAGATGGTGATGATGGTTATGATGGTGCTAGTGGTGGTGGTCATGATGGTGATGGTAATGTGGTGATGGTGGTTTTGATGGTAATAGGATTAAAGGGAAAGCCTCTGAACCAGCCTTGGATGGCCTTGACTAGAACCAGCTTAAGATCCCCATTGAGCCAGAACCTAATAAAACACAGCTCATGTGCATCCACAAAATGAGGATGATGAGACCTAAGCCACAGGTTTGTTTTGCACACTCTGTAAGATCTTATTTTTCACAGGACTTGAAGACTCTAAAGGACCATACACATTTAAGACATTATCACAGTGAATCTATGTTTGTTTATCTCATTCAGATTATTCTAGAACCCAGTAGCCTCAGCCTACAACTCTTCAAAGTGAAACTTTCTGAGTACAGAATCACTGATACTTGATTTTCCCAAAGGAGCTATTTTTGGCCAGGGCCCTATTCAGAACACAGGATGTAAATGTTTGGATTAAAGCCATGAAGAACGGGCTTGTCTAGAGATAGCTCCCACTGAATTTGGGGATAGCTGTGAGCTCCTAAGTTAAGGAGATAGTTCCTCAAAGACAATGTTTGACCATCAGACATACCAGAGCTTTGAATCCATCCATTGAAGCAACTGCACATATTTCAGTGCCCCTGCAGCAAAGTTAGGAGATAAAATGCACTTTTTGGTTTAACAGGAACAGAATCTAGACTCTCTTCCATCTCCTACCATTACCTCCCCCAAAATGTTCTCAAATACAACTTCATCACTCTTTCTTTCATTCATTCATCCATCTACCTCATTCC
This sequence comes from Cabassous unicinctus, assembly GCA_029593785.1. NCBI lineage: Eukaryota > Metazoa > Chordata > Mammalia > Cingulata > Chlamyphoridae > Cabassous > Cabassous unicinctus. The sequence goes on from JAQZBX010035016.1 coordinate 18,628, forward strand.
TTTTTTTCTATTTGACATACATCTACACATGCCAAGCACTTCGACTGGTATGAAGTATATAAAAATAAGACAGAGTTCCTAACTTTAAAGTCATGTAGCAATTAAGACATAGGTATGCTTAAAAATAAATGAATAATAATAATAATAATAATAAATCTTTGAGTAGAATTTAAATTATGTAAGAAAGACAGTATGTGTACATTCCTTCCATTAGTTCATCCATTCCTTTAGCAAACATTTATTGAGGGCCTGCTGAGTGCCAGGCACACTTCTAGGCCATATAATGCAATGATTGAGCACCTTGGCTTCAGAGTCAGAGATGGGATGAACATTAGTCCTGCCACATACTATCCATGGAGCATTAAGCAAGGTGCTTAAATTCTCTGTGTTGATTTTCTTTCTCCTCTTTATAAAGGATCATAATATCCATGCCAAAGGGTTGGTGTAAGGATTTAATGGATCTATAAAGCTAAGTGTAAGTCATTGAACACAGGAACTAGCAGACAGCTCTTAATAGGAGGTAACTCATGTCCTCTCATTGTTATTTCTTACTGGCAGGTACATGGGTGGCACGAAGGGTAAACTGACCAGGTCTGCTTGGGGGTGAGGAACAACCAAGGAAGTCATCACAAAGAAGAAGGAACTTGAGACAGTTCCTGAAGAAGAGGAAGTTGTCAATAAGATGGAGAAGGGAGAAGAATTCCAGAACAAGAGTAAAGGTTTGAAGGTGTGGAGCAGCATGGCATGATTTTCAAACTGCAGCCAGTTGGTGTATACTGGAGAAAACCAGCAGTAGCTGAGGCTGAAGAGGTCATTGCACGTGAAGGGAGCAAGCTAATGATGAAGTGAAATCACCAGAATGAAAAAGAGAAGAGAGAACTGAGGTGGGTGGGAAAGGAGGCAGGACTATGGTCAGGAGGCTAAAGTAGTGACCCAGGTGGGAGATGATGACGAGAAAGCAGGAGAAGTGGGGAGCAGTGGAAGAGGTGCTGAGGTGGCAGAAGGGATGAGGTGATGTGGGGGAGGGAGAAGAAGGAGGAGTTCAATATGATGGTCAGATTTATAGGTGGTAGAGGCGATACCACACTCCTGGGGGACCAGGAGGTGCAGTTTGTGCTGCAAACTGATGACTGTAATTTTAGACATCTTCAGGTGAAGATGCATCACCAACCAAAAGAAGGACTCTCTGATTTTACAGAGTCCACAGAGACCCTGGAGGAGGGCACATTCCAGAAAGCAAGCACTCATGCTGTTCCAGTTCTAGCCCAAACTTTGGCTCCAGCTAGATGGCACCAGGCAGCTGACTGGTGATCTGGTATTTACCTGCAAGAGGAGTTAATTACCACTATTACTTGAAAAGAATTACCAGCTGCCTACAGAGGCTTCTCCCTTCCCCTACTGCCAGACTCACTGGGCTTTCATCCAGCCTCCTTTAGAACTGATGGTCTATTAGATGGAGTTCACACTTCGCAGTCAATGTTTAGGTCCACCTTGAACCAGTCAGCCAGTCTTCTCAACCACTTTTCACCCCAATACACAGAAAAGAGGCCTCACATGTACAGCCGGGGTCTGGATCCAGATGCATTTTATTTGGCTTGGAGAGTGTTTCTAAAAAGGGGCATTTAAAATAACTATGTTATCTTTTCTTTAAAAAAAAAAAAAAAAGAATATGTGATAATACCGGGCCATGATTGTTGGTGAAAGCTGCTCAAGTTAGAGGGGCAGGTGCGCATCAGTTTGACACAATCTCAACCACTTCCTATTGTCTTATAACTGATCTTGCTTCACCAAACTACCTGCTTGTTCTTTATATACTTTTGGGTTGCACATAGTTCATCCAATCTTTATGATAATTCTATGAGGTTGTTTATTGCCATTTTGCAAAAAAGGAGACTGTGGGTCAGAAACATGATGCAGTTGTCAGCTATTGCCATCATAATGCTGCATAACAAAATTCTGGTGGCTTACAACTGAAGCATTTTTTCCAGGCAGACTGCTTATTATGAGGCTAAACAAGGCCTGAATCTCGACTCAGCCAATGTTCACAAAAATGCAGAAGCTCTGGGTGTATCTGCTCTTCTCATTTTCATCCCACAGACCATGCATCATCTCTTATGGCCTTTCTGCTTCCCTTTGGTTGGCTGCTCCCTTCTGCTCCCACCACCACCTGCCTTATCCTCCCTCTACACTGTAAGACCTTCCCCAATCTCACAGTTTTGCTTTCTCATAGCTTCTGCGTCCCTATAACTCCTTCTTGCCATGAATTCTCACTGGCCTGATGCTTTCTCTTGCTGGGGCCTTCAGCTTCTGTTCATGCTCTTTCCTGACTCATTCTCTCACTATTCCTCAGCCCAAGGTTCCAAGAGAAGGAAGTGGATTGACCCTGCTCTCCTTTCAGTACAGTCCATAGCATGGGTTGCTGGCCAGCCTAAGGATTGGCTCCCTTTGGGTGTCCACCCCAGTCCAAGCACCCATGGTCAGGATGAAGTGAAAACTTGCGGTACTAAATGTGTCTCTTTTCAGCTGCCTCTTCAGTGGGGTTGGAGGTGTGGCGGATATCATGATCTGCAGACCCTGCTCTGGGCACATCCATTCCTTTCACTTATTAACCCTCACCTTTAAGCTAAAAAGTATTAGACCTAATTATGTGGATGAGGAAACTGAGGCTCAGAGAGGTGAATTAATGGATTCCTTCTGTTCTAAATTCATCAGACAGCAGAGATATGGCAAGGGGTGGGGGATGGGGAGAAGCCACTCCTCTCTCAGAGATCCATCAATGTTACCTGCAGGATCTGGTGCTAAATCCTGATTGGGTGGCCCTGATTCCTCTAATCTGCCACTGTCTTGAGAGCAAGTTGCATATAGGAGGCACTCAAATATATAGATAGATGACAGGTAGATAGAAAGATATGCATATAGATAGCATGCAGGCATGCTTCAGTTTATTGCACTTCAGTTTATTGCACTTCACAGATTGTGCGTTTTTTACAAATTGAAGGTTTGTGGCAAACCTGCATCAAGCAAGTCTATCATCATCATTTTTTCAACAGCATGTGCTCACTTCATGTCACCATGTCATATTTTAATTAAGGTATGTACATTCCTTTTTTAGACATAATACTATTTCACACTTACTAGACTAGAGTATAGTGTAAACATAACTATATGCACTGGGAAACCAAAAATATTGTGTGACTCACTTTATTTTTTTTCCTAAGACTTTTATAAATAAGTGAAATAATACCAATAAGCAGCTCAGCAAAGAGATTTACATAGAAAGTTAACAATGGGACAGGTTTCTATTCTTTCTTAATTTATCTCATCCTCCTTGTCTTAACATACCAAGAGTGGATACCTAAGTTAAAGAAGTGTTCTGCAATTGCTTTGTTTGTTGGCAAAATGATATATTTTCACTGTGTGTATCAGCCAGCACTGAAACAATGAATTTTGGTCTCAGGTTTGCAGGTGGGTGGGTAGGCAGGGAATGCCCTGCTGTGCCTGTGTTCATTCAGGGTGAAAGTTGAAGGGGTAGCAACTATATCCAAGAGAATGTTTTTCTCATGGGGAGAGGTGAAAGTGCAAGAAGAGCAAATGGAAATAGACAGTGCTTCTTAAGGACTAGGTGGGGAACTGGCACTCTGTCCCTTTCACCCACACCCCAAAGACCAAAGCTAGTTTCCAGGGCATGTCCAGCTTGGAAGGGGTGGGGTAATATCCTTTGCTCACAGTGGATGGAAGTGCAAGGTTTTAAAGCAAGGGATGCAGAGAGGGGTGAGAAATCAGGAATAATACTGCAATTTACCATTCTCTTGTCCACCTCATTCCCCAATTACTTTGTTTGAGTATTCCAAAATTTGGGGACTAATGTAAGTGTTGGAAATGATTTTGCCTAAAAACTCCATGTTATAGATAGTTAATCAGAGTTCCAGAGAGATATTGACTTTTGATGCACAGCCAGTGAGTAGTCAGAAACGCCAGTCCCGACTGAAAGGAATTGGCCTTGAAAGTGAAAAGAGGGCTGACAACCATTCCCTGAAATCCCTAAGTCCATTTCTGTCCAGACACTGTGTCATTTAACTCACAGAATGACCTTGCCATCTAAGACCTATTTTCCCAAGTTACAGAGCAATTGAATATCTGACCAAATAATTTGAAATATACTTGATTTTTTAAAAAGAGAAACTATGTTCAAATTACATTTACTAGTTTGCATCATTTGGATTACAGTTTATCATAAACATATAGAAGAATATATTTAGCCAACTCTTAAAAAGGATGTAAAACATGGGAAAATGTTTGTTATGGACTTCTGTGGGGGATAGGAAGGGGGGAAGGTGAAGGAATGACCAAAGCAGTGAAAATGCTTTTCTACTAACATGACAATTTGTGAACATTTAATTGTGACTTGATTTTACTGATTGCAATTAGAACGTTTTCTCTATTGGAAGTATATACTGTCAGAATCCCCACCTGGGTTATGTAGACACTATCTTTAACAAGAAGTCTGATGAAAAACAAAAATTAAATAACCTACTCTATAAAGATGAGGGTGGGGCATGCCATATAATTTCCTGATGAAGTAACTGAGGCTCAGGGAGGCTAAATAACTAGAATCCAGGCTGCCTGGTCTCTGAGCTTGTTCTTCCATTCCTATGTTAAACAAATATATATCGGGATTTCCCTGTGCCAAGCACTTCCTGCACTCACAAGCTGATGGTCTTAAGGAATAGACATGCAGGTTTTGTATTGTTGGGGATTGAATCATGTACCCTACAAAAGGGATGCTCATGTCTTAATCAGGTTCTTACATTGTGAACCCATTTGTAAATAGTATCTTTGAATATGTTAAGGTTCATTTGGGTGTGGACGCATTTGTGAATGGGATCTCCAAGATACTATTGAGGCCCAACCAAACTGAACCAGGGTGCACCACAATCCTTAAGACTGGAGGACTTTTAAAGAGGAACTTCAGAGAACTGACAGAAGAAACAGGAAGCCAGAAGTCAGAAGAAGCCAACAAGGAGAGACAGATTGCTATGAGGCTGAGCACTGCCATCACCAGAATGCCACTGACCCTAAGGGAGAGCATGGCCATGATTTTGGACTTCTTGCTTTCAAAACTGTGAAACAATAAATGCTTGTTTTTTAAACCAATCCATTTTTCAGTATTTGTCATAGCAGCTCTGACAAACTAAGATATACATATAAAAATACATATACATTTTCAGCCTTTCTGCAGTGCCTTTAACCATTACCATGTATGAAAGTGCAAAAATAGTTTTAAAAATTTGGTTCAGGGACATAAGATAGTAAGAACTTTTATGTAACAGATGGCGTGTCAAATCAGAAGTGAAAGAGGAACACTCAAGAAACTGCATCAGAACCTGGCATTGGGCATCTGAAATAAAAACCAATGCTGAAACATTCCACTTCAAAGGTGTTTGACCTCATTAATGATCAGAGAAATAGGGGGAAAAAACAGAAACACAAGCCAAAATCCTTACAGGCCCACTCCAATGGCTGAACACTACTGATCTATTCCAAGTGTTGTTGAGGATGGTGAGAGACTGAACATACAGAGGGACAATGGCCAGACCCTATATAAAAATAGAACTCTGACCACTATCTGCAGCATCTAGCCCAGGAAGCCAGACCACAACCCCTGTAGCAACTGGCCCCAAATAGCCAGGATTTGATCAATAACTGACAGTTTCCCTAATTTTTGCTTCTGCTTCCAAAGTGAGACCAACTGGAGAAAGCCAAATATGCTCCCATATCCAATCATCTAGTATGCCACAGATCCAGTCAGCATGCTCCAGCTTCACCATGCCAACAGTCTCCAAGCAGGACACACCTGAAGCCTTCCCTTTTCTTCACAAAAATCTTTCCCACTCCTTTCCCTGCCTTTGATTTTCTGCCTAAGGCTAGTGATGATGCCCTTGCTATAGCTAGCTGTGAATAAATAGCCTTGGCGTGTTCTAAAAATAAATAAATAAATAACATATAATACATAAATGTTATATATATTAAACATATATATAACATATATATATACATATATATAAACATATATATACATATATATATATATGTATATATATATCTCACAAGGCAATGAGGTCGTA
>JAQZBX010035017.1:0-24751 GCA_029593785.1 Cabassous unicinctus
GTCTGTCTTCTTTGTTTCTTTAGGAGGCACGGAGAACTCCTGGGCCTCCAATATGGGAGGCACCTAATTGCTTCAGCCGCCTCTGTTCCCTGCTTTGTTGTGTCTTATTATGTTCTTCCTCCTGTGTCTCATGTTGCGTCAGTTCGCCGTCTTGCCCGTCTTCTCTAGGAGGTACCAGGAACCTCTGTTCCCTGATTTGTTGTGTCTCTTACGTTTTTCTTCTTGTGTCTTCTTTGTCTTCTTGCATCATCTTGTGTCAGCTTGCCACACCTGGCCATCGCGCCAGCTTGCTGTCTTCTTTAGGAGGCACCGGGAACTGAACCACGGACTTCCCATGTGGTAGGCGGGAGCTCAATTGCTTGAGCCACATCGTTTCCCTCCATTCAACTGTTAATAGACATTTAGATTGTTTCTACATTTGGCTATTAAGAAAAATGCTTCTTTCCTGATATATGCAACACCATGGATGACTCTTGAAGTCATTATGCCGCATGAAATCAGACAGAAAAGGACAAATATTGCATGATGTCACTGATATGATATAATTAGAATAAGCAAACTCATAAAAGCAGAATCTAGAATATAGGTTACTGGGGCTGGGTAGGGGTAGGAAATGGGGATTTAATGATTAAATTGTACAAAGTTTCTATTTGGGTTGATTGTAAAGTTTTGGTAATGGATGGTGGTAATGGTAGCACAACATTGTGAATGTAATGAACTGCACTGAATTATATATGTGAATGTGGTTAAAAGGGGGAAATTTTAGGTCATAGATATGTTACTAGACTAAAAATTAAAAAAACAATACTGTACAACAATGACCTATATTGTAAACAGTCTATGGGTAACCAGACTATGATAGGCCAGAAGAGGAAAATCTATAGAGTCAGAAAGTTGATTAGTGGTTGCTTAGGATTGTGGGGAAATAAAAAGGGGTATGGTGTTTCTTTCTCAAAGTGATCAAAATGTTCTAAAATAGACTATAGTGATGGTTGCATTTATCTCTGAATATAAGAAAAAACATTGAATTCTACTTTGTAAATGGGTGAACTGTAGGGTACATAAGATATACCTTAATAAAGCTGTTTAAAAATCTGTAAGAAAAGAAAAATGCTTCTGTGAACATTCCTATATAACCTTCTGTGTGAATATGTTTTCATGTCTCTTGGGTATATGCCTGAGTGGAGTTGCCATGTCATATGGTAACTGTATGTTTAAGCATTTTGAAGAACTGCCAAACTTTTTCAAACTGGCTGCACCCTTTTACATTCCCATCAGCAATGCACTAGGGTTCCTGTTTCTCCTGTGCTCAGTAGCACTTGTTATTATTGTCCATCTTTTTGTTTATACTATCCTAGTGGGTGTGAAGTGGGATCTCCTTGTGTTTTATTTTTTAACTTTTTGTTTTTTTGAAATTTCAATTTCATTTGCAGAATTAATACAAACCCCACACTGATTCTATCTTCTGAACATTTGAGAGCAAGTTGCTCACATCATACTCCTTGAACACATAATACTTCCGTGTACATTTCCTACCTTAAGTGCAGTTACCAAGTTCAAGAAATTTAACGTTGATATAAAGCTTAATTCTGTATTCCAACTTTTTCTTATGTCCCAATGTCCTTTTGAGCCTTTTCTCTTCCATTCTCATCCCAGTATTATGTATTACATTTAATTGTCATGATCTCTTTAGTTTCTTTTGTTTTTTTTTAATTGTAGAAACATATACACAACATAAATCTTCCCATCCCAACCCCTCCCAAGCATAACATTCAAGATTAATCACATTCACAATTGCAGTACCCTCACCACCATCCATTATTAGAACTTTCTCTTTACGCCAAACAAACCCTACACTCATTTTGCATTAATTCCCTATTGTTTAATTTCTGTCTCTTTGAGTTTACATGTTCTGTAATGTTTTCTTTGTGGTTACCATGGGACTTAAACTTAACATTCCAAGTCTTGTTTGCTTTGATAACTTAATTTCAATAGCATATATAAACTATGTTCCTATACTCCCCTCCCCCACCTTTATATAGTTTTTGTCACAAATTACATGTTTATATATTGAGTCTAAAACCATTGATTTATCATTACATTTAATGCATTTGCCTTTTAGATCCTGTAGGAGGTAAAAAGTAGCGTTACAAATAAAAAATACAATAATACTTATATATATTAACCCATGTCATTTGATCTTCACCAAAGATCTTTATTTCTTCATGTGGCTTCAGTTAGTTGTCTAGTGTCCGTTCCTTTCAACCTGCAGAACTCCTTTGAGCATTTCTTGTAGGTCCTTCAGTTTTTGTTTTTCTGGGAATGTCTTAATCTCTTTTTTTTTTTAATTAAAGAATTTGTAGGTTTACAGAAAAATCATGCAGAAAAAAAGAGTTCTCAGATACACCCCCCATTATTAACACCTTGCATTAGTGTGATACATTTGTTACAATTGATGAAAGAATATTATAACTGTACTATTAACTATAGTCTATGCTTTATAGTAGGGTTCCCTGTTTGTGCTGTACAGTCCTGTGTCATTGTTTTTTTTTTGTTTTTTAGTTTTTAGTCTAGAAACATACATACAGCCTAAAATTTTTCCTTTTACCCTTTTAAATACATTTATATATATATAATTCAGTGCTGTTAATTGTGTTCACAATGTTGGGCTACTATCACTACTATCCATTACCAAAAGTTTTCCATCACCCCAAATGGAAATGCTTTCTTGATTAGGCACTCACCTGGTTACTGCAACTCTATTTTTTGGGGAAGATGACTGCTAATTTTTACTAGCTGTTCAGCGATTCTGTGGGGTAACGGCACCCTAAAGCATCATGGGACACCATCTTTATTAACCATAAGCTAAACCTGGCTTTATTTTATAATGTGATTGAAAAATCTCATTCTTTTCACGTTAGTGTCCTGGCCTCTTTTCATCTAGTAGACATTGAGTATTCTATGGATTGAGGAGATATGTCATTTGCTCCTTGGGATATTAGTTATAAGAAAAGAAACGGTTCCTGCCCCCAAGGAATTTAGAAAGATTTGTAAATAACTAATGGAAGGTAGAATGAAATGAAAGCTCCCAAAGAGGAGCACTGAACTGATTTATCTTGGTATCTGTGCTGTAAAACCAATCATATAGTAATTAAGTCCCAAAATCCCATTTTCCCTCTACCGATGTTTTAGGACCAAACTTACTGGCACAATTAATGAATTTTTAAAAATTCTCTTTTCTTTTACAAACTCTGTATTTAATCTTGAGACCACAATGAGTTTTGCTTATTTACTCCATTTTTCTGTTGAACAGGATTTGTAATTTTTTGTGTCTTAATACACTGAAAATTATCTGGTGTTTTCCTTCTTTCCTTCATTCTTCTTTTCTAGAGCATTCCATTTACAAGTTTAGGGTTTTGCCGTTGTTTGCTTCTTTGCACATGGTGTGTGGAGGGCAATGTTGGTCTGGAGAAGGCTTATGGTTGTAAGTAGGGTGGTTTGCATGGCTGCTTATGCTTAAGATTCTGCAGTTACTGTTTACTTTCTTATGTGGCCTGTTAGAAGTTTGTAGCCTGCAGACGAAGGGATTAATTATATCTGTTGTTTCTCTTAGAAATTTTCCTAAAATTATATAATTTTTCTTTTTAAGGGTATGATATTCACTTTCATGACAAGAAAATCCTCTTGCTAGAAGCAGGTCCAAAGAAAGTACTGGAAAAATTGCCGGAAACTTACAGCAACAGGGTCAGCTCCATTTCCCCTGGCTCTGCAACCCTTCTCAGTAGTGAGTAGATCTTCTCTCATTGAGCCAGTCTCCTTTTTCCCTTGGCTTTCCACTGGGTCCCAAAGGGGCTCAAAATCACCAGAGCATCTGGCAAGGAGGGTACTCACTGAGGTGGGTGGGGGGTGGGGTATGGTCTGGTAGTTTAGTGCAGTAGTGGAAGATGAAGACCCCTGGAATTGATAATGTGCCATTTCCCAGTCTGGGGATGACATCCTTGGGACATGTGAGCCCATCACATAGCCTTCATTTGTGATGTTGGGTTATTTTGGATTGGTGGACATAAAACTCTATGAACTAATTATGACCATTCACTTCTAGTAGCAGCAGCTTCTTTATTCCCAGAGTCAGCAAGCCCTCTAGGGAGCTAGAGAGCCTGCACCCCATATGCTTTTGGTGTATAGATGATGTGTGCATATGAAACCTGTTAACAAATTATCTTCAGTTCTCACCCCAAATGTTGCTCCCTTGGGCATCCTTTCTAGAAACACCTTATCTAAAATCAAACCCCTCTGTTCTCTAGCCCCTTATCCTGGTTTTCAAAATTATTTTTATTTTTAATTTTTATCCTGCTTTATTTTCTTCATAACATTTATTACTACTTGACTTTATATTATGTACCTGTTTTTTATCATCCGTCTGTGACTAGAATGTCAGCTACAGAAGGGCAGGAACTTTATTTGGTTTTCCATTTTATGCCCAGTACCTGGAATTGTATGTGGCATGTAATAGGTGCTCGGTAAATATTGCCTCAGGAAATGAATCTGTTCCGTGCCATGGAGAGTTAAAAGACAAAAAATAATCATTATCTAGACCTTGTAACTTCAGTAGGATGATGAAGAAAAAGATAAGCAGCATGGGTTTGGCTTTCCTTTTAATGTGATTTTCATCATGAAAGCTGGGTCTTTTTTTTTTTTTTTTTTTTTTTTTTTTTTTTTTTTTTTTTTTTTTTTTTTAATTTTTATGCTTTTCAGTCTGGAACTGAGGAACTTCCAGCATCAAACAGGACAGAGGCAGAGAGTATTTTTCTACTATTGAAGAACACTGAAAACAGCCTGTTACTTAGTGGAGGGGTGGAGTGTCCCGGGTCCTGGTGAAGTCGCTCTGGTCTATAGATCCTTTCTTTCGCAGGTTTTGGCGCCTGGGACCACATCTGCAACATGAGATACAGAGCCTTTCGGCGAATGCAGGTGCCTTGTTTATCTATTGCTTTAGATATCTTTTGTGTGGTCTGTCTTGTTTTAAGCTATTGGAGTTTGCATGCATCAGGTTTTCTGTGAATATTGGAGGAATCCAAGTTCACAGTCTAAGGAAGGGAGAGAAGTATGTCCAGGAGAATTTTCTTCTCACCTTGTATCTCCTGCCAGAGGGGGCTAACAAATTGTGATTTTTCCACTTCTGTCACTTGGGAAAGCAATACTCAGTTTCTGATTAGAGTAACATTTATTTTCTTTTGGGTCATAATGGAAACTTTCCCTTTGTGTTTCCAGGTGTGGGACGCCTGCTCTGAGGCACTGATAATGTTTGATAAGGATAACTTAGACGACATGGGCTATATAGTGGAGAACGACGTCATCATGCACGCACTCACTAAGCAGCTGGAGGCGGTGTCTGGTGAGGGACCCTCTCTCCCATCTTCCTCTCACTCTCCCGAAGGTGAACTGCTTTAGAATTTTAGGACTTCCTGGAAGAGAGGACTGAATGTCCACCATAAAGAAATCTTCAGAAGGCTATTCAGAGTTGTTCTTTTTTATTTTACTATTTTTTTTTTTTACAGTTTTATTGAGAACAATTTACATACTATAAAGTTAATTCACCCATTTTAACTGTACAGTTCAATCATTTTTAGAGTTGTGCAACCATCGCCACAATTTTATTAATTTTTCACAACATAATTTTAGAACATTTCTATCACCTCAGAAAGAAACCTCCTGCCCACTTAGTCAATCCCATTCCCACCCCTAGCACCTGGCAGCCACTAATCACCCTTCTGTCTCTATAGCTTTGCCTTTTCTAGATATTTCATATAAATAGAATCACGCAGTGTGTATTCTTTTGTGTCTGACCTCTGAGCAAAATATTTTTGGGATTCATTCATATTGCAGCATCTATCAGTACTTCATTCCTTTTTATTCCTGAGTAGTGTTCCATTGTGTGGGTAAAACACTTTTTGTTTAATCATTCATCAGTTGATGGATTTTTGGGTTGTTTGTACTTTTTGACTATTGTGAATGATGGCATGAACATTCATGTACAACTTTTTGGTGTAGACATATGTTTTAATTTCTCCTGGGTAGATACTTAGGAGTGGAATTGCTGAGTCATAAAATAACTCTATGTTTTACATTTTGAAAAACTGCCAAACTGTTTTCTAAAGAGGCTGCACCATTTCACTTTTCCACCAACAGTGCATGAGGATTCCAGTTTTTCCACATGCTTGTCAACATTTTTCTGACTTTTTGATTACAGCCATCCTGTTGAGTGTGAAGTAGCATCTCATTGTGGTTTTGATTTGCATTTCCCTGATAACTAATGATATTGAGCATTTTTTCATGTACTTACTGGTTATTTGTATATCTTCTCTGGAGAAATGTCCGTTCATTTTGCCCATTTTTAAATTGGATTACTTGTCTTTTTATTTTTGAATTAGAAATGATCTTTATATGTTCTGGATGTAAGTTCCTTATTAGATGTCATTTACAAATATCTCAGGCTTGTTCTAGAAAAGGAAAAAATGGAAGCAATTTAAATGCTTTTTGATATGGGATAGTAGTCCATTTATGTAACAAACTACCATACAGCTATTAATTAGGTCTACTATTTAGTCACTTAGATGTCCAATAATGGTGAAAAAAAGTGTGTCGTATGTTTTAACTTGTGTATGGGGCGGGGGGGCGCGCACACACTTTTAACTGTACTTTAACTGTGGTTGTCTCTGAGTGGTGGATTAAGGGTGATATTTGTTCTCGTCTTTAAACCTTTCTTTGTTGTCCAAAATTATACAGCAAGCATGTTATTTTTATGATGAGAAAAATAAAATGATTTTCAGTGAGAAGAAAAGTCTTTTAAAGTCAAGAACTTGTGTGAGCCCATGGCACTCCCACAATAGCTACTGTGAAAGCACATGTGAGCTTATTTAGGCCTGGCTTAAAACTAGAGGAGCAGGAGTGTGAAGTCAGGAAGAAAGGGTGCCTGGCATGGGCTGATAATTCAGAGAGAGCTTAAATGCTTGTTTTTCCCCTTAACATCAATTCATCCTTATGGCTTCTGCCCTTTATCAGCTCTCAGACAATGGCATTGATCACATGAGTTTTCTTCAAGATCATGCTTTTCTGGTTTGGGAGCAAATGACAAGAGCCAGCCACCCTGGACCCTTGCTTTGGGTTTAGTTATGGCTTTTTCCTCTGCCTGCGTGGGCTGTCTTTCTAATGTGTTGTTTTTCCTCTTCTGACCTCTCCAGACCGAGTGACGGTTCTCTACAGGAGCAAAGCAGTCGGCTATGCCTGGCCTTACCCATTTCCCATGGCAGATTCCAGCCCTTGGGTTCAAATCACCCTAGGTGATGGCAGCACCCTCCAGACCAAATTGTTGGTAGTTGAAGATTCTTACTTTTGCCAGGGGTCCTGAATGTCCACATCTTATCCTAGATTCTAGGGCCAGTAGTTTTAGGTCTAAGCTATATTTTAAGTTAATTTTAGGCAAGGCTTTTGGTTATAAGGACCAGTACTCACTCAAGGCAGCTCAAGTTAAGATGGTCTTCTAAATCCTGTGCAGGAAACATTCCTGTGGACCATTTTAGGTCAGGAAGTAAAGGTTAGCCAGGCCTCACAGGCACAGAACTGGAATGCTGAGAATTGAGGCTGTTCTTTCCCACTCAGGAGTCCTGTGGTTACTCACCTCTGTGTATCTCCACTTCTCACTCTCTCCCTAGCCTCCCCTTTTACATGGCAGCCATTCCTAACCTCACATCAGGACCATTCAGCTCCATTGCTGCCCCTATCCTGAAACAATGCTTATTGTTTTCTAGTGCACGTAGCAAGAGACTCTGGCTGAGTTTAACCTATATGGCTGGCACCTCTTGGGTCAGCTGTCAGCTTTGGCTCCATTAATTGAGGCTGGGGTCACACATGTAGAACTAGCCCTCCAGGGGCTGTGAGTGAGGCAGGCATGATAAAAAGCTGCCTGCAGTAGATGAGCTTGCCAACAGTTGGTAATAGAGAAAACTTTAGGAGAAGAGACTAACTTCTGGAGCAGTTTCAGTTATGAAGAGGTTGTAAGACTTATCAGTCTCTTGTCTCCCACAGATTGGTGCAGATGGTCACAACTCAGGAGTACGGCAGGCTGCTGGGATCCCACATGTTAGCTGGACATATGACCAGTCTGCTGTTGTAGCTACTCTGCATTTATCGGAGGTAAGATCCTGGGCCTGCCCTCTGGGGACCCTGCTCTTGTCTAATAGGCACTGGGCACTTCTCACAGGAACTTTTCTCTTCTCTACTATAGGCCACAGAAAACAATGTAGCTTGGCAGAGATTTCTTCCCTCTGGGCCCATTGCTCTGCTCCCGGTAAGAGATCCTTCTGGCTGGTATGCTTTCTGACCCAGCCTTCCTCTCTTAGGACTTCACCTCAGCCTTTTTTGGTTTCAAGGGAATATGCCCAGGCTAGCTTTGTTTCCCCTTCTTGTCTTCCTTTATGCTTGAGAGCTCCCAAGAACAAGAGTTTCAGCCCTTGGTATTAACATTCTTTTTTTGACACAGCTCTCAGATACCTTGAGTTCCTTAGTTTGGTCCACATCCCATGAACATGCAGTGGAACTGGTCAGCATGGATGAGGAAAATTTTGTGGATGCCATTAACTCTGCCTTTGTGAGTATCAACGTCTCCAGCTGATAGTGTTCCAAGGGTAGATACAGAAAGGTAGCTTAGAGTAAGGAGAAAATAGTAACCAAACAGCTGCCCTGTTGTAACTGTAACACTTGCTCTGGATTATGTGGAAGAGGGCATTCAGGGAAACACAAAGCAATAGCAGTTAATAATGTGTCTCCTTTTTTGAGGGTTGTGAACATGTGTTATGCTGCCTGGGTCATAGTTAGCATTGGCCTTTTTGTATTTGAAGCTGTAATACTCTAATATAATTTTAAACAGATCTATTCGGTCCCAAGTACCTGAGCTTTGAAGTCTGATTCTTTGGAAGTGTTGCCAGGGAGGTGCTGAGGACATTTCAACAGTGAGCTTAAGAGTAAGCTCTGTAAACAGACATGGGTTCCAGTACTGGTTCTGTTACTCTTCTGAAAAATAGGAATAATATCACCTACACTAAGGATTTGATAGATATTTAAAATGAGAGAATTTATGTGAAATGCATGGAACGTATTTAATACATTGTGAGTGTTCAACAAATGGCAATATTCTGGAGTAGAATTAGATAATCTAATTGAGTAGCCATAAGATGATATGTGAGCAAGTTTTTTTCTATTTTTTGAGCTTAAATGCCACATTTATCTAAATTCACTAATAGTAATAATTGTTAACATTTATTGAGTGTTTAGTATATGGCAGATACAGCTTAGAGTTTCACAAAGACTGATGTCTTTAACTCGGTCATTTATGGTAGGTACTATTAATCCATTTAGAGACTAGATAACTTCTGAAGCAGCTGGTGGTAAAGCTGGACTTTGAAAATCAAGCCTGTGCTTTTAACCATCAAGCTCCATTATCTCGGTAATGATTTCACACCAATTTACAGTGAAGAATTGAAGCTCCAAGTAGCAATAAGGAAAAAAGGAACTGAACATTCTGAAGTGAATTCCAAGATAAATGGTGACTGCTACCCATGTGGGCCATTCCTGGCACAGACCTAGGACCTTTGCAGTACATTCATTCAACAATGAGTGCCTTCTCATAGCATGCTCTGGAGATATAGAGACAAATGGGACAATTCTCTGCTTTCTGGAAGCTCATAATTGAGTGAGGAAGAAAGATGTATGTATAAATGAGTTTTAGTACAGTGACAAGTATGCATAGGATGATGTGGGAGCATAGAGGAGGAAAACACACACACAGGAGGGTTTGGGGAGATGTTTCCAAGAAGAAATAACATCTTGTGGATGCTCAGATGTTATCCTGGTTAAATAGAAGGAGGGGGACATTCTAAGCAGAGGGAAGTCCTAGAGGCAAGAGAATTAATTGTGTGTGAGGAGCTAGATTATGGCCAGTGCTTGGTTATTGAGGGAGGGGACTAGTGAAAGATGAAGCTCAGAGGTAGGCAGGGGCCAGCTCATGAGCAGTTTGGCTTGATCCAAAAAACTGGGGAGTGATGGGCAGGTGTGTGTGATGATGTTAGGTAGCATTACCTTTGGTTTTCTTGTTGAATTTTTAATGTGCTGCTAATCACTGATGACATTTCACCTTGTTTTGTGGCGGCTGCGTCTCAGTGGAGTGATGCTAACCACACAGACTTCATTGACTCGGCCAGCACCATGTTGCAATATGCTGTTGGCCTTCTGAAGCCCACTAAAGTTTCAGCACGCCAGCTGCCCCCAAGTGTAGCCAGGGTGGACGCCAAGAGCCGGGTACTATTTCCTCTTGGGTTGGGACATGCTGCTGAGTACGTACGGCCTCGGGTGGCGCTCATTGGGTAAGATACTAACAGAGCAAGACTGCTCTCTTCTCTCTCTGCTGCTAGAGGCCACACCTGAACTCTGCTTTATTCTTAGGGATGCAGCCCACAGAGTCCATCCCCTTGCAGGACAAGGTGTCAACATGGGCTTTGGGGATATCTCGAGCTTGCTTCATCACCTCAGTACTGCAGCCTTCAATGGGAAAGATTTAGGTAAGAATTCAGGTACCTTAGAGAAGTACCCAGAGGTTAGATAGTTAGGAAAAATATGGAGTTCAAAATGGCTCTCTTATAGCAAGACAGAGTAGACTTATAAAATGTAAAATGGTTTGCTAAGAGAGGGAAGAAAACTTTACCATTGGATTGGGGCTTTAACCTTTTCTCTATTCTCTAGGCTCCATGAGCCACCTCACTGGTTATGAAACAGACAGACAGCGGCACAACACTGCTCTTCTGGCTGCTACAGACTTACTAAAAAGGCTCTATTCCACCAAGGCCACTCCACTTGTGCTGCTAAGAACATGGGGCTTGCAGGCTACAAATGCAGTATCTCCACTCAAAGTAAGAAATCTCTACTTTCAGTTTTTTGTGGTATATACCTATATAATTAGATGTGGGATTGCCGGGTCATATGGTAGTCCTGTGTTTTACACTCTGTTTTCCATAGCAGCTGCCCCATTTTACATTCCCACCAAGGATGTACTGAGATTCTTATTTCTCCACATCCTTGTGAGCACTTGTTATTTTCAGATTTTTAAATAATAGCCATTCTAGTGGGTGTAGTTTTAATTTGCATTTCCCTAATGGCTAATGATGTTGAGCATCTTTTCATGTGCTTATTGGCCATCTGTATATCTTCATTGATGAAATGTCTTCTCAAATCCTTTGTCCATTTTTGAATTGGGCTGTCTTTTTGTTCCTGAGTTGCAGAATTTTTTTTATATATTCTAGATATTAAACCCTTATCAGATAAAATATTCTCAAATTTCCTCCCTTCTGTCAGTTGTCTTGGATATTTCATTTTAAAAGTATTTTCTTTACCTGCCCTCTTTGGATCCTGCAGATATGTGGAGGTGTCATACATTACAGTGTCACAGTATAACTTTATGTCATTTTTTTCCAGGAGCAGATTATGGCCTTTGCAAGCAAATGAATGTTCTTCTTCTAGAGATTCTGTCGATGAAAACAAAACCAAAAACATCCTGCTCCAAGAGTATCACACATAGTTTCAAGATTTAATTTAATAAATTTACTTTACATTAGCATCCTCTGGTCTTTTTTTGCTCCTCTGCTGAAAGGGCCTGCAGAGCCCAAATAATGAGAGAGAATTTGCTGTGAGGAGGGTGTATTGACCAAGCTGAGAAAAAACTCCAAAGAAAGACTACAGTTCGGTTCAAAGAGCTTTTTATTACTAAATCAAAAATCATTTGAGGTGCTGTCTCACTCATTTCCATTTGAACAATCCTTTCTAAAGAGAGGATTCATATAGTTCTTTTTTGATAGAGGTAAGCATTAGAAATACTCAGTTGATGCCATTTTGCTAAAATAGCAATTTAAAAATTAGAATGCAAATTAAATATAAATTGCTTTAATCTTTGTTGTAGGTACACTGAACTTTTTAATGCTAGGTATTATTTCCATCACAGCATCAGATTTCAATTTTATTTATGGTTCCTCTTTGGGACACCATTGCCCATTCAATATTAAAACAAAATAAATAATTTCATTGCACAGGTTTGAAGACCTCAGGAACCAGGTCAAAACAGCAAAGCTGATTATCAGCAGAATTATATATGTTTGGTGGTAGATTGACAGCAGACTGGAGGAGGTGGTGTTTTGCTGTGGGTTTTTGAGGCGCTTACTTCATAATACCAGAGAGGACCCTTGAAGAGATTTTTGGGTTTTGCATACTGTGAAAGGTATCTTGCCCAAAAGTCTGATTTGAAGATGAAGTGAGAAGAATCACTTTGCTTTTGAACCAAGCTAAACTATTCTTGGGCATATTTTTGAGGGCATGAGAAATCTGTTACCACAGGGGAGCTTTTCAGGCAAATATGGAAAATTTATGAGCTACTAGATAGACTAAAAGAAAAAAGTTACAATGTCAAAAACCTTTCTGGAATCTCAGGAAGAATGTACCCAGAGTAAAAGATGGCAGCTGCTGTGAAAAAGCTATATGACTTCTAGCAGAGTTCAGAAAGGTCACTGTAGGGAAAAGGTCATCTTTCAAAAAAAATGGAAAAGAAGCCAACATAAGGAGAATGTGCTCTCCAAAAATATGCAACCTAAAAATCAGGCAAAAGAGGAATAATTTTAAGGCACACCTTGCAAAGGCCTCCATGACCCAGAGAGAATGTTCTTCATACAATGATGATGATGATGATGATAACAAATACAACATTCACTATGTGCCAGGCCATGTCCTAAGTATATTACATATAGTAATACCTTTACAGGGAAGAAATTAACCAGCAGTATTAGAAACTGTAGTACCCCTTAGCCCAAAGCGTATGCTAGAGGGCAGAAAGGACATTATAGACAAATTGTTTTTCTAAGAAAAATTCGTCTTCTGAATTGCTCTTAAATTGGATAAAATGGTTAATTTTCTGATGTTCTAATTAAGATTAGCAAAATATAGATAAATTTCTGGAGTTAGAATGCATCTACCCAAGAGTTCTAAAGGTATTCAGAAGGGCTGAAGGGGCTTGCTGAACAACATGTATACTTTGCAAATAAGACCCCTGATTTTAAGAAAAGCTTTCAGAAAGCTGACCTGTGGTGATAAAGACCAGGGAATCTCACCTGTCTGGACCTGGCAAGCTGGAGGAGTCTTTAGTGGACACGGCTTACCTCTTGGAGGAAACAAGTTGGTTTCTACTAAAGGAAACAGTCTCTCCTTAATCATAAGGAACAATATTTATTATGACTGGCTCTAGCGACCTACTTTTTTTTTTTTAAGAAGGGAAGGAGGATTGAACCCATGACCTCATACATGCGAAGCAGACACTCAATCACTAAGCTACACCTGCTCTGCTAGCAACCTTTTTAAACAAAGATGTTAAGGGATCTGGAAGCCATGTTGTTTGATGAAGAAGAGACCCTGAAGGCCTTGGGAGTTTTCTTCAAAAGACTGGAAGGCCGTCATGTGGAAGGAGACATGACAGAAGAAAGAAAGAAGACCAATGAGGAGACAGAGTTCAGCTTAATATAAGGAAGAACATTTTAACATCAGTCAGTCCCAAAATGAAATCAGCTGTCTGAAAACAACATGCTAAATAGGATAGATGATAGATAACCTGTTAGAAATGTTAAGGGAATTCTGAATTGGGTGGAAGATTAGGTTAGATCTTTGGACTCTAAAGATACTATTATTTCATTATGTATTATCATTCTTTGAAGATGGCAATAGGTTTACACAGTAACCCTAGTAATAATATATCAGTTTGAAAGGTAAGGTTCCTAAAAGACTGGTGTGAGGGCAGGGCACAGTTAACATAACCTTTGTGAAACAAATGAAGGAAAGGGATTCTGCTGTGAAAGCTACAAGTTTGGGGAGATACAAACTCCTGGATAGAAGCTGGAGATAGGGAACCAAAGCAAAGGAGTCAGACTACAGGAAGATCTTTCAAGTCCAAGAGCACTAGAATGGGTAGATAAGAAACATGTTCTTGTGGGAAAGTAAAAGACAATGACTTTTGGGGGAAATAGTCCACAAAGTAAATAGCTCTGAGCACTCAAACTCAAAAAAAGAACATGAGAGTCATTAGTGTTTCTGGACATGCTGATCCACTGTACTGGTGTGGCTCTGAATGGCCAGGCAAATCAAATGTTGGGTATCATCAAGAAGGGTACTGGAAACCTTGGAACTAGAAGGTTCAGGGCCTGCAGTAGCAAGCAGTACTGCTTGATACGAGAGAATGAAAGGGGCTATGACCAAACTCCACAGACCTTAAACAGCACGGACATTGACCACAGACCAAAATGCTAGTGTATAGTTGTATTTCTTAGAAATATGAAGAAAAGTTTAGGAGCAAGGAAAATAACTATAAACATATTAGCTCAGGAGGTGGTACTGGCATTTCACACACACATTCCTATAAGGTTGGATGGATATGCTCATTAAACATAGACTTGACTGATAAAAGGTTGATAAAAAGAAGGTGGGCTAAAGATATAAAGAAAAAAAAAAAGAAGGTGGGCCATACAAGATAGCCACACCCTCCCAAAACACGTCCATAGAGAATACATGACTTCCTTACTTAAGACTGAGGTTCTGTGCATAGTTAAAGAGTTGTCAGAAAGACTCTCCATCCTGCTAAGATTTAGGATGGCTCTCAACTGGTTGATTGGAACTAGCACAGAGCAGGGTCACACAAGAATTTCAGATAGGGTATGTTTCCCTCCCACCACCCCCACCACCCCCAATTACACATAGAAAGCAAAACCAGGTACTTTTCCTCTCTTTTAGGAAGCATGTGTGGATGTAAGGGTAGGGGAAAACTGTGTGTGGAGAAGAATACTGGTTTGAGTAGGTCATGGGACTGCAATCAATTTAATTTAGCATGTAAGAGAGGAAATTTAAAATGTTCAAAGGAATGAGGCACTCAAGGTTAAAATGAGATTTTTCTTTGGTTCCCAAGGATCTGTCCCTGGGCTCTGACTCTAAGGTTGAATTCCACAGCTATTCTTTTTAGCTTACAGGGCTCTCTCTGACACACAAAAAATCTCAAAGATTTAGACTGGTGCCAGCTATGCACTCAGAGTGGTTAGTTGGGTAACAGTTCACATTAGATGTGTAAAATTTATTAAACCCAAATCTTTAGGCCCAAGGACAAGACCCGTCTACAAAAGCCCCTTCTTCCTGATGGAGCCAGTTGCTAGGCTTCAAGTCCAGGCTGTTTCCAGACTAGTTCAGAACCTGATTTGAGTCTTCTCTTCTCCCTTTAAAAAGATCACTGGTGACTGCAGGCTTCAGAGGAAGTGCTCAACCTCAGTGGGAGATGCCCAGAGACTGCAACAGGTGAAAGGTGGCCCCCAAGGCCCAGCCTGTCTCTATGTTGTTCACTTTCTTTGTGAGCTGTTGGAGATGGAGGAGAAAAGTCTTCACATTTTTACTTAATTTTCAACTCTTAGCAAGCACGGCACTCGGGCAGATAATGTCTGCAAAGAGCATTCACATACCCAAACCAAGGCAAAAATGAAAGGAGCCCATCTTTGGAGGCCTCCCATTCTACCTGTAACAGTTTCCCTCCCACCTTGGCCTCCTGCCCCTACACTCGCCATCCTGATCTTTTTCTTCTGACCCAGGAAGTGGATCCACCTAGGCTTTCTAGACAGGACCTCATACTTCAGAACTCTTCCTCTAAACCTGAAATTAAACAGCATTGCCTGCTTTATTCTCTGTATCATCAATTTCTAATATGGCAATTTATAATGAGATGATAATGGCTCTGGTAGAAAGGGCATGATCAGGACTTGGGAAAAGATTTAGGGCAGGAAAGAACATCCCAAACTTTTCAATTCATGATATGTAAGCAATTGCTGCTTCTTAAACGCTAATAACCAGCAAAGCATTATATTATCATTATCTTAACTGGCTCTAATTTTGGGTTGTCCTGGGGTTATTGTATGTCAACTATAGAGTGCAGGCAGCTTGAGGTTCAGTCTGGGACACCTGAGTCAGATTGGAAGTGCCCTCGCACTAAAATGCTCTTCCTTTGTCCTCAGGAAGGGGCCTGCAGCCTAGGGCTACAGATGCCAAAGTGAAATGATCTCAGGCCAGGGAACTAAAAGGATACCAACACTGGAAATGGCAGGAAATTGTCCTTAAATGATTTTGGGTTATTGTTGATACTTAGGTAAAGGCAGTTGTTAACTTAATATGTATTCAGAGGCCTGGAATGATCCCCCTTGTTCACAGATCTATCCCCAACTGATCTGCAATGCTTCCACTAACCAACATCCACAGCTGTGTGCCAGGCACTGTGCTGTACATGCACTGTCTCATGTCATACTCATAATACCCTAGCAAACAAGTACTGCAAGTGTCCCTGTCTTTCAAATGAGGAACCTCAAAGTTAGAGAGGTGAAGTAAATCACCTAAGGTCACAGAGCTAGGAGGTTTGCAGTCAGAACTTGAACCCAGATCTGATGGACAACAGAGGCCCTGTTTTAAATACTACACTATACTGATGTTACTAGCTTCTGTGTTAAGAAATGCTGTTATTTTTGGCAGATATAATAACACATTAACTCCAAATACTTTTATGTAAGTAAGTTTATGAAATCTGTATAACATAAGAAATGCAGCAATACAAACTCATCTAGACCTCAGGGAAAAAAGGTAGTAGCACTAGGGAAAGAGGGGGGGGGCATGGAAAACAAACTACAATATAGTTAACTGATCCTAAAGCTCACAAAGTTGCATTTTGCTATAGCTATATTTTTGTTGCATCTCCTTTGATAAACTGTAAACCTTTTTGAGGTCTAAGATTATATCTTTGTAACTATAATGTTAAATTATTCAATTATGGTATATAAGACAAGAAAACAAATGGGATGGATGAACTCAAAAGATCTGTTTAGTAAAGATAAATAAGTTAATATAAAGTAGAGCCTGCAGGTGCTGAAATAGATGGAGAGAAACAGGATGACAAAGAAGCACCTAAGATTCAAGAGACACTAATTAATGAGTCACATGTAAAAATTTATGATACGCTAAATATTATAAGCCATTCACTATTCATGAGGCCATAAATCAGCCACTCACTGGTGACAACTTTCTGGTCCCTCATGTCCTCTACCAGATAAAACCCATCTAATGGGTTAATGGGCAAGCTGCAGTTATAGGCCAGGTATACCTGTCCCTGTGCCTCTCCAACAGAAAGTTTGTGTGATGGCACCCTCGATGGGCCCCTTTGATGAAACTTCAGCTCTAGTACTACTAATCACTCCATTAGTGGCAGAGAGGGGCATGACTATGACATTGTGTAACCCAGGATTCAGGAAGCATGGCACTTCCAACCCACTTGTACTTTATTAAGTGTGTTCATCTGCCCATCTCCTTTCCCTAGATTCTCAGCCTAAGTTTTAAATTGATTTGATAAACCATGTGATCTGGGCATCTTAATTTGCTCTGTGAGCCTTTCTGTTCTGTGACCTCTGGAATGACTTGCCTGGCAATATACTTAGAGGTTCTAATTGCATCAAGGTAATTTCCCATATTCATGGTGCCTTGCACAGTGCCTTGTTCATAGCCCAAATGAAAATACCTCTTAATTCCACCTACAGCCACTCTGATTACTAAACAAGTTCCTGATGTCTTCTTCCCCACCCCCACAAGAGACTCTGCCCGCTCTCTTACCTGTAAGATGGTGCTGTCTGCAAAGCCAAAGCCATCCTTCAACAAAGCTGTGATGTAGCTGAGATCCATGCACAGGAAAGGACTCCCTGAGGTGAACTTTTCCAAGTTATCACACACTGAAAGGAGAGAGAGAGAATGGTGGAATTCAAATTTATAACTAACTGAGAAGTGTATGATTTTTTTCTAAATATAAACTTAGAATAAGTAAAGCAGAATTCTTTTGGTTGATGCTTGGGTTTCTTGGAGGCTAAAACTGTTACAGTGACTGACTCTGCAAGTCTGTAGAACTCAAATTTACATGGATCCCAGTTTATTTACTAAATTTCTATGACCTCTTGTGGGGGCTTAGTTCCAACTCCCTTATCTATTATTAATGCTGAGCCCCAGAAGGCAGGGAAATACCAGTTAGCCCTACTTTGAGGCCACTGCATAGGATCATTTGTATTTTAGATTGACTCTCTCAAGGAAGCCTCTGGCTATTTCCCATGTACTCTGGTGTTGAGTGTTTCATTAATACTGGCAACACCATTTAAAAAAAAGAAAGCAAGCAAGCAAAGGAAAGAAAGAAATGTAGAAACAGAAAAGTTTTTCACTATCTCCCTAGAAAACCTCTTGTATTCCCATATTCTTGTCTAGATTTCTATGCCACTTAATGTTTTTGACCTCTGGAAAAGAATGGAAGACCCAAGAAGGAAACTAGCCTTCTGAGAGGCTTCCAGAGCTGGCCGAGCCACTTTTGGTTGTTCAGAGTCACTGGAGTTGGCAGGCACAGGCTTACGGACTCGCCTTCAGCAGGGCTTCCATGGATGCTTACCTTCCCTGGCTTTTTTTTCAAAATCTTCAACTTTTAAAACACCCCCCTTTTCATAATCTGAAATGAAACAGAATAGTAGCTGATGTCAAAAAGCATTCAAGGAAACAAATTCATTCTACTGATATTTACAATAATAAAACTGGAAATAAAATTTCTAACTTTAGAGAATGGTATAAATATGGTATATCTTTATAATATAGTCTGTGTAGCCATGTTGGCTATTTATAAAAAGTGAGATTATTGGGGAGGGGGGGTTTCATTTTACTTCATAGCACTTACTAAATTCAACAAACATGTATCACTGCGTTTTCAGTTTTAAGATGGCAGAGAAAAGATATCCCCACCTACTTCTCTCTGAAATTACCTCAAAATAATATGGGAAATCAGAAACTGAAACACTCTATCCTTCACTGAAACTAGGAGACAATTGGAATCCTGAATCACAATATCTGAGGAAGGCCTAGCAAATACAGTGAGGAGTGGACATGGGTTTGGGAAGAAGCTGGGTGAGGATGCCTGCTGCTGCAGCTTTCAAACAAAGGCAGCAGACACAAGATTCCAAAAGAGGGACAAGTCCCGAGGGCTAGAGCCAAGCATAACTAGATGGAGCAAGGGGGCTGGTGTACAGGATCTGTGGGCAGGAAGCAGGACCCTGTTTGGCAACTGGAGTGACAGGCAGTGGGGCAAACTGAGGAAACAGCTGGGTGGAAGAGAGACTGAACCGGGAGCAGCCTGCTGCCTCCACCTCTGTCTGCAGGAAAAGGAAAGGCTAAAGAGCAACCTCACGCTAGCACACAGCCCTGGGCCCCAGGGGGTGTCTCTGTGAGCCAGGACCATCCTGCTGGCCCCGAACACGGCTCCGACCCGGTCCCCACAGGGCACTCCTGTAGACAGGTGGTCCACAAAAGAACTCACATCTCCTGATAATGAGTCATGATAAAACTACTAAATGTAGTCAGGATAGATACAAAGATTCCACAAGAAAAAAAAGGAGACAAGGAACTAGTGGGTAAAAAACCAACAACACAAAGACACACATCAGAAAAGTATTCTCAAGGCACAAATAAAAATCATGATCATGATATTCCCAAGATCTTAATGAAACAATCGCCTCTCTGAAAGGGATAAAACATATATAGAAAATGTTAACCACTGGTAAACCTAGTTGGAGAGGTATAAATATATACATTATTCTGTTCTGTAACGTTCAGGCAAATAAAAAGTTGTGAGAAATTAAATTACAAAATCTTTTAAAATTGCTTCTTTAAAACAAAAGCTAGAGCTTCTTAAAGAAGGAGTGGCAGATCCTAAGAAACTGCAAGTAAAATAAAAGCACCACAGGAAAAAAAGTGGCAAAAAGGACAACAGACAAAGGGAAGGGACATGGAAGACAGAATAAAAGTGGTCCAAATGATATGGAAACAAATAAAAATGATTAAAAGAGAATCTAGGGGGCAGATGTGGCTCAAGCGAATTGGGCTCCTGTGTACCATATAGGAGGTCCAGGGTTTGATTCCCAGGGCCTCCTGGTAAAAGGCAAGCTGGCCCGTACAGTTAGCTGGCCTGAGCGGAGAGCTGGCGCAGCAAGATGATGCAACAAAAAGAGACATAGAGGAGAGACAATAAGAGATGCCGCAGACCTGGGAGCTGAGGCGGCACAAGACTCTGAGCGCCTCTCTCCCACTCCAGAAGGTCCCAGGATCGGTTCCCAGTGCTGCCTAAAGAGAGGACATGCAGACACAGAAAAACACACAGCGAGCAGACAGCGAGCACAAAACACCAAGGGGGGGGGGGTGCGGGGGGGAAGAATAAATAAATAAATCTTAAAAAATAAAATAAAATAAAAGATAATTCATAAAAACTTCCTAGAAATAAAAAACGAAAACCACCTTCAGACTGAGTGTACAAATTACGATGATCCAGGGAAAAAAACACTGATACAAAATGCTTGACAGACCCTAAATAAAGTTCTTGAGATTCACTGATAAAGAAAAAGACCAAGTCACCCATAAGGGTACATAAATCAGAGCAAGGTCAAGCCGGCCTCAGACCTCTCCTAAGCATAACCCAATAGAAAGACAGTGAACAATAGTAACAAAGTCTTTAGGGAAAGAGTTTTTATACTGAGTAAAACGTTACTCATGTATCCTGGCCACAAATATTTTCAAATAAACTCTGCAAAAACAGTTCCCATGAATCTTCTTAAAGAAACTCCTAGAGCCAACCAAGAAATGAATGGAGAAACCATGGCAACTGAACTGGCAGTAAGCATTTAAATGTACTGAGACTAAAATAACTAGGGGAATTATGGCTTAGATTAGAATGTAAATGCTATAAATGACTACAATGTAAAACTAATAAATCTAACAAATGCAAAGAGTAAAATAACAGAAAAATGGGCAGCATCTTTAATAGACCAGGACCAAAAGATCTCATTTAAATCTGAGTTGTAAGTATATTTAAATGTATAAAGGCCAAGAATAAAATAAAACTAATAATATAACCAACTAAAACTTTGGAAACAGAAAGGCCTTAGGAGAGGTGAGAAGTAGACATACACTAATTTCATTACTGCTTATAGTAAGGACTCAACAGGTACTAGCTGGAAAAAAAAGATAAAATTATAGTTGTAAAATATCCATTAGAACGAAAAACAGAATTC
The DNA here is from genome assembly GCA_029593785.1 of Cabassous unicinctus. Taxonomy (NCBI): domain Eukaryota; kingdom Metazoa; phylum Chordata; class Mammalia; order Cingulata; family Chlamyphoridae; genus Cabassous; species Cabassous unicinctus. The sequence continues at coordinate 21,240 of JAQZBX010035017.1, forward strand.
AAGTCTTCCGAATTATCAGAAAGAACACATGCAAAGGCAAATAATCCAACATGGACTATTAAAAAGATTAAACAACTATGGAAGATTTTTAAAAAGGCATTAAAAAACAGAAACCATAACAATAAAACAGAGCAAATTTCAAACATCTGTCTTATCAATGAAGTGTAAATGGTATACATTTACCTATTAAAAGAAATGAATTTTTTGGAGGGTGGGGGTAAGATGACAGAATAGGAAGCTCCAGGAATCAGTCCCTCTACCAAGACAATTATTGAACTGGCAGGAACTGTCTAAATCAACTAATATGAAACTCTCGAGTCTAGTGGAACACTGTGCAGCATCCAGAGAAGAGCTAGAGAGAGAGGCTGGTAAATTGTGGTAAATATCAATGAATTTCACCCTCTGTGTAGCGGCTGTCATCCCTCATCTATAGGGAAATAACTTCAGGACCTTGTAGTCGGCAATGGAGATTTAGATTTTACACCAAAAGCACAAGCAGCAAAAAAAAAAAAAAACAGATAAAATGGATTTCATCAAGATTTAAAATGTTTATACTTCAAAGGACATTATCAAGACAGTGAAAAGACAACCTACAGAACCATATATCTGATAAGGGTTTAATATCTAGAATATATAAAGAACTCCTTCAACTCAACAACAAAAAGTCAAACAACCCAATTAAAAAATGGGCCAAGGATTTGAATAGACATTTCTCCAAAGAAGCTATTCAAATGACCAACAGTATATGAAAACATGCTCAACATCATTAGCCATTAAAGAAATGTATATTAAAACAATGAAATACCACTTTACATCCACTAGATGGCTATTTAAAAAAACTGAAAATAACAAGCACTGGCAAGGATGCAGATAAATAGGAACCTTCATACATTGTTGGTGGGAATGTGAAATGGTTCAGCCACTGTGGAAAAGTTTGGCTGTTCTTCAGAAAGTTAAACACAGAATTACCATATGACCCAGCAATTCTACTCCTAGTTATCTATAAGAACTGAAAGCAGGGACTTGGACAGATATTTGTATATCAATATTCCTTGCAACATTATTCATAATAGCCAAAAGGTGGAAGCAACAAACGTTCATCAAGAGATGAATGGAGGAACAAAATGTGGTAGATCCATACCATGGAATATTATTCAGCCCTAAAAAGAAGTGAAGTGATAGCACATGCTACAACATGGATGAATCGTAAAAACATCATGTTGAGTGAAATAACCCAGACACAAAAGGACAAATCGTATGATTTCTCTTATATGAAATACTCAGAATAAGCAAATTCATGGAGACAGAAAGCAGAGTAGTAGTTTGCAGGGGTGGGGGAAGTGGGAAGGGGGAATGGGGAGTTATTGCTAAATGACTATGAGTTTTGACTGGGGCTGATGAAGATAGTCTGGCCATGGTGAAAGTCACACAGTATTGTCAATGCACTTAATGTCAAGAACTGTCCATTTAAAATTATTAAAATGATTTTTATATTATGTCTATTTTACCATAATTAAAAATAATTAATTAAAGAAAGGATTTTTCTTTTGGAGCACAAAACAAAATCCAACACTAAGTTTACACAAGAAAAATATCTAAAGAAAATGACTTTGACAGAGGCTCAAAGTAAAAGGCAAGGTAAGCCAAGACAAACAAAAACAACAAGAAAGAAGGGGTTACAATCTCAATATAGATGAAGCTATTCAGGGCAACAAGCGTTACACAAAACAAAGAGAGTTGCTTTTTGATGAAGAACATTACAATCCACAATACAGATTTAACAGCCTCTCCACTAGACCAAGCACTAAATGATATAGCGTAAAACTTAAAAAGCAAATTCCAGACAAAACACATTAGGAAACAGGAAATTAATTCTTACCTCTCAGACTATGAGAGATTGTGCACATACCCTCTTACACCTAAACAAAAGCACTGCTTTTATGATAAGAGGAAAAGTTATAATAAACGCAAGAGGAAACTTTTTAGGGTGATGGATATTTTCAGCATCGTGAATGTAGTGATGGTGCCATGGTATTTATATATGTCAAATGTCAGCATATTTACACTTGAAATACAGGAGTTTTATTGAATGCCAATCATACCTTAATAAAGATTTAAAGGGAAGACCTCACGTATGGTTGTTTAGGTCATCTGCCTCCAAAAGATTCTAAAAATCCTATTTACAGTTCCATCTGAGTGACCAACAGTGGATGACAGTAGGGCAATCACCCCCAACAAAGCATTGCCAGTACTCCTTCTCCCTTTCCATCCCTATCCCAGCCTTGCCCAGATTCCTCTTTGGACTGATACTGCAGTGAACTTACCAATCATGTCTGTGTCAACAGCTCGGTCATAATAGTAAGAGAAAGCGTAGAAGGAGCTTCTCCGGACCTCATCTGGCTGGTGAAGTTTTCCTTGCACCACCCTCAGCACTTCAGCATAGCAGGGCTCAAAGCCCACCTTCCCTGCCAGGGCAAAAATGTACACGGGTAAGGCGAGAGAAATGATAAGGGAAGGGAACCTCTTCTGAGGCAAGCTGCTGGAGCCACTAAGGAAACAGCAGGAGTATCAAGACAAGCAGAAGACGGCTGAGGCTCAGGACAAAGGACTTCAAAATAAAGATGAACAAACTCCTGCAGCCCCATTGCTCTGGAGAAAAGATAAGTGTTACTTCACAGCAGCTCCCCTCCCTAACCTGTATTCATCAAAAATAGCCATAGCCAAACTCCAGCTGCTGCATCTAGCAAGTTTCATGGTATTTATGAGCAATTATACAGAGGGCTCACCTGGTTCCTTCACTGCGATATCAAGTTTCTTTGTGGATTTCAAGGACTATGCCTTTTCTAATATAATTTACTATAATAATATACTTTACTGTCATTTAAATAGCTAAACAATAACTGAACCTGAAACAGGGTTTCAACATGCTGAGGGCAGAGACACTTGATACATTAGGGCCAGGGTAAGAACAGGTTTCTAATGGATCCACACTTGGCTAGAGACAGCCTTGTTTGCTGTCACTTCACATTATTCTACTATAAAGGTAATTTCAACCAGTGGGGAAAAAATCACTTGCCTTCTTGGTTGCCACCATACTGGTATTTCACACCCCCAAAGACCCACTCTGCTTCCAGCCATCTTGGTAGACAGGCACTTCGGAAAGTCTGTCCGTCAATCCCTGAAAGAAACCAGAGCACAAAGCTGCATGAAGTAAGATGTAAGAGAGAGGGAGGAAGGCAAGCAAGAAGTCAGTAAGGTTGAAAGGAATCACGAAGGTGGCTGGACTTTAAATAAAGTCTTATGAGCTGGGGCGGATGTGGCTCAAATGGTTGGGTGTCCGTCTGCCATATGGAGGGACCTGGGTTCGATCCCCGGGACCTCCCGGTAAAATAAAAATATATATATAGAAGGCACATGGGCTGCCAGGCTCTGTGTGCCGGTGAGCTGCCAGGCCCCGGGAGCCATGCAGCAAGATGATGACGTAAAAGGAGAGAGACAAGACGAGATGCTCC
>JAQZBX010035018.1:0-24752 GCA_029593785.1 Cabassous unicinctus
AGTGCATCACTTAATTCTGGGTGATAATTTCTCCATTTGGAAAATTTTAATTAATAAGCCAGTCTCTCAGGTCACGGGGAGGCTTGAATGGAATGATGTCTATGTTTTGTAAATTGTGAAACACCATGCAAATTTAAGACCTGAGTGTCTTCCTCACTGAGGCTACCAAGATTCCATGTGGCATCCTGTCCCTCCTCTCCCCCATGTCCTTCAAATGTGGCTATTCCCATTGGGTCGAACACATCCTACCCACTTCTTGCCCTTGCTTATTACTTAGAGAATTGGCATTCTGGACCTTGGCCCCTGTGCCAGTTGGCAGACAAACCCCTTTGAAGGCAGATGCTCCGTTTCTGATGTCACCACTAAAATCTCTCCTAGTTTTCTGTGAAGAGCCTTCCCCCTTCTCCATCTTACGAGGGAGCAGGCGCTTTTCTCCCCGGTGCTCTCTGTCCCTCCCACTTCATTCTCACTCTGGATTAGGTCATTCAGTCACCTCTGAGTTTATCAGGATGAGCACCTTCTCATTTCCTCTCTCCCTCCCCTCCTCTTTCCATCCCATCTGACCAATGGAAGTTTTACAAATGACTTTTACTCAGAAACTAAAAGAAAACCAAAGATTGGAAAAGCAGGGCCCAGTGAATGCATGGTCTGATTTGAAATGAATTTGATATCTTGCCGGAGGCATTTTGACTGGCAGAGCTTTGAGTTGCCATTGTGACTTCTCAGATAGCCTAGTCTGGTTCCTTGTTTTCTCTTTCCTGGATGAGTCTGCCTCTCAATTACCCACCTTCAGCCTTCAGTTGTAGGATCTGCCTTTAGCCTCTGACCCTGTCTCCTCAGGAAGGGTCTGTTCTCCTTAAACCTAAGGTACCTATTTGTTAAATGGAATGAATGTAGTAACAGGCAACATAGGTTGTTAATTGGCTGAGGAATTTAGAAGAATGGTGGTTTTCATTATGTCAGTATTAGCAATTTAAAAGAGCATCACAGTTCTTCATCAGTGATTTCATTTCAAATGCCCTTGGTAAAGGAGAGAGGAGCTATTTAGTTAATATTAGTGTTTCCCACAGCACAGCACTTTTGGAAACATTATAATTTAAGGCCCCTTGGGAGCATTTAGAATGCTTTTTCATTCCAGTGAGAGTCAGATAAAAAAAAAAACCAAAAAAACCAAAAAAACCCAATCTTTATTTTTTGAATCCAGACCTCTAGAGACTGGTCCATTCCAGATTTGAGTAAAATTCCTTCAGCCGACTTCCACTGCAAGAGTTATGCAGCTGTCATTCCCGTGTGGCTCTGACGGGGAGCGTGGACTCAGTGACCACCGCCCAGCCTGGCTTGGGCTCCTACTTGTTCCCTAAACTGGTCTGGTCGCTAGGGTAGGTCAAAAGGGGACGTAAGGAAGGGTCTCAAAAAGATGCATTTGCTCTCCTCAAGGCTTCTTGAATTACACCTTGCTTTTTAGGTTTCATGCCAGGAAACTAAATCTGATAGAGAATCTTTCAGTATTTCCTCAGTTCTCGTCTAGCCCAACCAAAGGAAATTGGTCTAGTCCAATCAGAGGATACCTCGGCTGCCTTACCTGCTCTTTGCTGTTTTATGGCCATGGAAATGGTAGCAAATAGAGGTGGATTTTTAAAATAATAACTAATTTGGACTGACAAATCTCTAGGAGATTGCTGTTAGTACCTCCACATTCCTTATTTCATTTTTAAAGGTCAGTTTTCAAAATCTTTTGCCAAAGTGGAAAGAGGTCTTTCAGTGATCAACAATAGCTCTTTCTTTCTAGGCATATGGGTATGATGATAACACATATTGGTTTCTTTCTTGATAAACCACATTGACAAGCGTTGCAAACATCAGAAGCTGTTGCTTCATCTTAGGCCTAGAAAGTTGAGTCATCAGTCTAATCATGACGGGGTAGGAGCAGTTGAAGAAGAGCTACAAGTATCATCTGAGCATGGTTTGTAACAGCGGACTATTTGACACAAGTCAAATATCTTTCAATATAGGCATGGTTAGGTAAATTACAAGGAGCTACTGTGCAACTATTATAAACGAATGCTCTAAAAGAGTAAGCATTGACAAAATATTTTATTACATGAAAATAGCAGATTATATAATATTTAGTATAATACTTGGATTGCATTTTTGTGAAAATAAAAAGAATATGTGCATGGGAAAAGGGTTTGGAAACCATTGTTTTCCTTTGGTGGTGTGATTATGGATATTATTTTCTCCTTTTGGCTCATCTATATGTTCTCTTTTTATAATGGGCTTGTGTTTCTATTGTAATTTTTTTTTAAGTTATTTAAAATTTGATATAGAGTAGAAAAACCAATATACCAACAGTAATGAGGAACAAGACAGTAACGCCATATGGTGGGGAAAAGGTCTAGATACAGTGCACTTGTGAGATATAGCCTAGCAGACCACTCTGCTCTTCATACTGATAGGCTCCTCTGAAAAGCAGGTCAAGTTTATGCTAGATCAATCAAAGGAGTTGAAGAAGCAGATCCAGACTAGACAGAGGCACCAAGGCATGCTTTGTGCTTCTGAGCCTGGTGTCAGGTTTGTGTTGAAAGTAAGCTGGAAAAGAAAACATTGCTCCCTATTTTAAGACCTAAAAGGCTGTAGGTGTTGATTATCTTCTTTCAATGATTGCAGGGGAAAAAAATGTATTTTTGCCAAGTGGCACCCCTGTCAGATGAACAGAGGGTCTCCCCAGTCTGTTAATTCTCTGGCAATTGAAGCATCCATTGGCCCAACTGATTAAGTTCATGGGACATTCTCCATAACGTGGCAGCTACCCAACGGTAAGAAATTCAGTGTCAGGTCTGGATGCAGTGCTCACTGTGTCCCATTTGAAGAGAAGGTGCTCCTGGTCATGTAGTCAGCAGTCAGCAGAAATCCCTGCAGTTGCTGATGATTCCCAAAGGGGAAAGAGAATATTTCCCTTTGACCCGTGATCTCTAATTCTATTGATTCATAGGGTGGTCCTTCTGGTGAGAATCCTTTCCATTTTAGAAAGCTTTCTTCCACTTATCTCAGGGTGAGGCCGGAACGTTGCTATATTTACGAAGTCTCCAGTTATTCTCATGCATGACCAATGTTGAGAAGGCTGATCTGGAATGTTCAGCAAGTGTATCCAGACATACAATCAGGATAATATGCAAGCCTTCAAGTACCTAGATGGTATTCCAAGTTCATGATCGTTTGGCAGTGTATCTAGAGTTGATTTTCCACCAGTGAGAGCTGATGTGCAGCTGCCCCTCTTCCCTAGTCCACATTCTAAGCAATGAAAACTATGTTGAGATGAGCCATGACTATGAAATAAGACAAGCCAATTAACCTTTGTTGGAACTGATCCTGTAACTTTATTGTCAATAATATTCATTCTTATCATTTGATAAAACAGGCCATGGACATAAGCAAGGCCATTGAATGGGCACATAAAATCACCAGGACTGAACACTGGTGCAGGTCAGAAAGAAAGAAAGGGAACCTCTGGGAGCAGACATTATTGGATACCTACTATGTGCCAGGAATTACTTAAAGCACTGTATGTCTACTTTTCCTTTATCCATAAAACAATACTTTAAGCTTCCTTCTCCTCAATAAAATTCATTGATCCAGTCCCTACAGAGTACTGTACCATTTTTCAGTAAGTAACTTTCCTAGGGCTATAGAAATTGCAGATTTAAATTGCAGATTTAAACCCTACTCTTTCTGCCTAAAATCTGTGAAAACTTCTGCAGCCTAAGAAAGCACAACTTCCCATATACCATCCTGAGATGTAAGTCCCTGTAAGCTCACCAGAAGGCTGATCCCAGAAGGCAGGACTCTGCAATAGTTATCATCTACACAGCAACCTGTGGTCTCTCATTTCTCTTATTGTGTTTTGCTTGGTTTTTAGAAATGACGGGGGCTACAAGGATACTGTTTAACATTTACACCAGTAACTTTTATTTTCTTTTTAAGGAAACATAAGTTCCAGAAAAATATAATTAAGCAGGTACTTACCACGTTTTTTCATTGTCATCTAGTTTTTGCAGGCTCCGTAGATGATTGCCTATTATCTTTTGATGCACAGTCTTTTTTTGTAATTCTTTGCTTTCAAACTTCTGTCAGCATTTTCTAATGATCTTAACTTGGCATTAGGCTATTAGAATAGAATGGCAGAATCCTTATTATTGGCAAGAAAATTGAAATCTGGAGGATAAGTGCTTTGCAAAATATCCATAGATTCATGTCAACTTAAGAGATTCTCAATTGAACAACTGACTTTTATAAGCAAGGTGATGACCCCTCAAGTTGCTGCTGAATTAAAAGATACTTCTGTCAATGGACTGAGGATCTAAAGCAGAAGAATGGACTTGCTTAGGCACTTGAATACATGTTTTTAACAATTACACATTTCTCACATTTTCCCTTTGAGATTGTATAAGTTTCTCGGCTGTTAAAACAAATACCATCGTATGGGTTGGCTTAACAACAGAAATTTATTGGCTCATGGTTTCAAAGAACCTAGAAGGCTTGCTTCCTCCCGGGTCGGTATCTTCTGGCTGGCCAGCAGGCTTTGGGTTTCCTTGGCTTTCTATCCCGTGGCAGTGTACAGGGTGGTGTCTTATTTCTCCTCTCTGTTCCCTTGATTTCCAGCTCCTTATTTCTTCCTTGGCTTTTCTCTCTGTCTGTCCAATTTTCTATGCTTTACAACTTTAGCAATATTGGATTGAGGCCCACCCTCATTCAGCTTGGGCACACCTTACCGAATAACACCTTCAAAGGTCCTGTTTACAAATGGTTCCACCCTCAGAGGACCAGGGGTTGGGGCCTGAACGTGCCTTTTGTGGGGGTGTGGGGGGGTCATGATTCAGTCTTCTACAGAGATCAATTACTTTAAAAACATTTTATTAAATATTGTAGTTATTCTAAGATACGTTCCTTTAAGGGTGTTTTCAGCAAAACATCCAAGGCTTCAGGAAGTATTCTCCTTCTTCCATATAATACCTGCCTACCTCCATGATTTTAAAGGAAATGCAGAGCCAGGTCTTTATTTCTAGTAGAAAATAGTAGGAAATATGCTGAATTTATAGAACAATATGGACAGTTATAAGGGTCTATTTAAAAGTCACTGTGTGTTCATTTTCCATGTGTGCTATTAGTAAAAATGAATGGGCTGCAGGCTCATCTGTTCTTAGAGCATTGCTTTCTTACACTGAGGATCCTGTGTAAACCGTGATCTAGTTTTGTAAAGCCTTTGGCTGAGGATCCGCTTTAACTCTACATGCCTAATCTTTCCTTTCCCATGTTTTAATTTTGAGTTCTCATCACTCTGATCCTAAGCAGACAGTTCTGAAAATTGACAATCCTGCAGTTCCACTTTTGTTTTTCATTCTCGCACTGCCTTTCTTCTCTTAGAGCAGTAAAGGGTCAGAATGGGAGCCTAAAGTCAATCTCTTCAGAGTTGTGTCTTCCTCTGACTCAAATGCATTGATGCAAATGGATTAGGTCAAATCCTAATTAGGATTTATGGAACACCACAGGTAGGGAAGCCAGTTAACTTGACTTGAGAAATCGGGAAGAATCTGGCCTGCCCAGCTTGGAAGGTCACTTATAGAAATCCAGTCTAGCACAGACCATTGTCTGCATTAGGTCGGTACGTTCATAAGCCATCTGTGGTCTGAAACAGCAGAGCAAGATCAGGTTTGTGTCCTGATTTACCCAATACCAGAAAGAATTCAATCAGGAGAATAAAGCAGAACTTTTTGTATTACCAAGGAGCAAACAGTCGATCTTGTTTCAACAAGATTTCCTTACTTCTATTAGGCACCCCAGAGGGTTTTGTTTGTTTGTTGTTGTTCCTGTTGGCTTACCCTCAGAGGTAGGTAGATTAAGGTGAGTCCCTGGCTTAGAGAACATGGTCTAGTGAGTTCCTGTTTCTCGACATCAGTGGTCTTTTAAATCTGTATCTAGTAGGAGAGTTACTTTGTTCAGGCAGATAACATATTCTACCAGCAAGTCTGAGGGTTCACACACTGCAGGGGGCTGGGTGGGAAGGAGAATGACCTTTCCTCCTGAGCTCCAGAATCTTCTACTTCAGTTCCATTTCCTCTCTGGGCCTGGGGTAGCGTTCTTGGCAGAGAAGACACTAACAGTTGATTTTCTCGGAGTCTTTGCGTAAATGTGGTCTTCAACTTCCCTAAGCTAGCATAATGGGTAGATTAATATGTTCTTCTTGGCAGGAACGGAGACTAGATTTTTTTTTTTAAAGAAGGAGGAAAAAAACATGTTGTTGTGCTAAATCAGTAATTGCTATGGCAACAGGCACTCTATACATATTAGGGGGAAAAGAAAAGGAAAGATGTAATCCAGTTCTGTAGGAAGGAGAATAGCAGAAATAGATTCAAGTATTTTTTTAAAATTTCTAACAAATTAAGAAATGTGTATTAGGCACACCATTATATGCTCTGTATAATCTTATCAGAGTCTGGTGGACATTTGATAAAAGTAAAATTGTCTTTTGCTTTGTTACAGTTCTATTTCAGAAAATCACAGAAAACAAAAAAAGAGAGAGTATACATCATATTTTAAATATACTATTTAAATTTTACTGCCCTGACTAATCCATATTAGGGAAGGCAAACATCTTATTAGTTTTGTGGGTAGAAACATTCAAACTGGAACAAATTACTCTCTCTAGAGTGGCTGCACTTTTCCCCCTTACTAGACTGCAGGGATTTGCATAATATGTTGCAACTGCATTGTGATGTCTAGCTCTTCTGAATGTTTAGGGCAGGTTTCTCAACCTCAGTACTGTTGACATTTTGGACCGGGTAATGAACGCTTTGTTGCGAGGGGCTGGCCTGTGCATTACAGAAAGTTTAGCAGCATCCCTGGCCCCTGCACACTAGATGCCAGTACCACCTCCCAGGTCATGACCACCAAACATGTCTCCAGACATTGCCAAATATCCTCCAGAGAGCAAAATTGCCACTAGTTTAGAACCGCTGGTTTAGGGTAACCTAAATGAATAAACATTTGGAGAATGCTCAGGGTTGTGGTAGGATATCATAACCCGCTTCTAGAGCTAGAGTAACATGCACAAGTATGAAAGCTGAATTGTTCAACTTTCTGATTGATTGGGTTATTTAGGTGATGACTATCAGTGATTTAGCCCATTTGAGTTACATTTTTCCTTGTTTGGTGATAGATCCTATTATAGAAAGAAAATCACTGATTTTTCCAAGTGGTATCCAGTTTTGTTACAAGCTGAATTTTAATAGAGATGACATTCCATATCTTAATTCCTTTACATTACCCAGTTACCCTCTTCCCCAATTATTTTTTACTGGCAGCATCTTCATATGGGTTAATAGGGGATTGGAAAGTGTTTAGAGAAATTAGAGCATACACCCAGAATTAAGATTTCACAATGGAAATAAGAAAATAATGGAATATTTTACTGCAATGGGAGTACATATCGTGTTTATGGACTGAAAAAAACATTGAGCTAAAAGAAGACAGATAAACATTTGGAGAATAACAATCTGTCCTTTGATTCTGTAAACGTCATAAGTTTTATTTATGAGTTTGTTATACAATGCCAGATACAAGTGACCACAAGCAAAAGGTTGCTAGGTTTCTTAATGTACATGCTCAGAAAAATGACCCAGAAGCACAACAAGGATGCCTTTGGATGGTTGTTGATTTTTTCCCCCTAACTGAATAACACAGAGCTTGAGGGTGGAAGTGTGTTCTAATTATCACATTTTCTGAAACTTCAGGAACAATTGAGGTGATGCTAACATTTGTGTTTTGGATTTTGCGACTTTGTTCTCAGCATTTTATGACTCTGTAAATAAGAGTTACCAAATGTAGTAAAAAATAGACAGTTTACGTATTTTTTTATCCGAATGAGGTTATATATCTGGACTATGATTGAAAGACCAATAAAATTCAGTCAGTGCTGGCATTGGTCTGCCAATATATTTCTCCTGCCCATGTTTTGTCTGCTGACTCATGCCACCAAAATATTATGCACACACAAGTGCTGTATAATCTTAGGGTTCTCATAAACCACAAACAGTAACTAGGAATAGGGCAGCAATAAATGAACGCAGTGGCAAGTAGAGTGGAGCAGATTAATATGTCCCAATATTTGTAAACATTAGCATCAGAAATCCTCTTTAGTTCCATGAACCACAGTCTCAGTGCTGTCCTTGTCCTCCTCCCCTTCGGTCCCTCATCTTCCCCTCTCATTCTCTGGTCATCAGCATTTCATTACTGATAAACAGGAGGGAACATTCTGGTTGGAGCAGGGAAGGCAGAGTCTTGGAAAGTTGTATACGTTTCAAAGATGTTTTTGGAAAAAGCACGAAGAAAATTTGGTAGATCTTCAGCAATTGGCATTTACGTACAACAATTGATGCTAGCTGGTTGTATCAAGCCACTCATGATACCACAGAATATTACTCAGATTCATAGAGTAATTGTGTTTTTCTCACTTTCATCAGTAAATGAGCCTAAAGACGTATGTTTCCTAAACTTGACAAGGCATTTCTCTTTCTTCCTTGGAAATCCTTTGTAATAGAGGAGGTTTCTAGCTGTTTTGTTCCGTTTAGTAACGGCCTCTTGGGTTTTCGCTCTTACCTGCAGTTCTCTGGTAAAACGTATGGTATGTTCAGGCATATGGATCTGTGTTTTAGAGAAGGCAATCAGCATTTTGCTGTCTTTACTTGAGTACTCAGTGGGAAGAGGTTGCATTGAACTTGATCATAGATAGCTTAGTCTAGGTATTTGTAAAAACATCCCAGTGGTCATCTCTAGGATGATGTTGTAGTGGTGGAGGCTTGCATGGCGTGATGCTAAGACATTTGCCTGGAAATGTGGGCCTGGCTCTTTGTCACTGTGCGATGAAGATAAACCTAGTCTACCTGGCTTCATATTTTCCTCTGATGTGTGAGGGATTTTAGCTGCAGTGCCTCTTAAATTTCCTCTAAGGTTCTGTAATTCTAGGGCCTGGACAGGAGCTCTACAATGTGGAGGCAGGATAATTGCTCAGAGGCTTTCTCGCCAGAAGACTATGAAATAGACTATGGGAAAGAGAGGGCATGAAAGATATACTGCTGTCAGAAATCCAGGGGGATTTACAGGAGAAGCTTTCATGGTTAGTGTCAAATTCCTATGGCTCATATGACTACCCCACATTGAATGGAGGGAGAGAAATCAGGCTCTAAGTTTCTAGTTTAGCATTAGCCAGAACAATTGGATTTTCTTAAAACAGCAGCTCAAAACTTCAGAAAATATTTCTCTTCCATGCTCTGCTTGTTCAAAAGGAGGCATGTTGCTCTTCATTCATAAACATTTAAATGTCACACCATCATCACTTTCTCATTCCAAATGATAAACGGGCTACTTGTCCTCAAAGCAGCTTTCCCCAAAGATGGAGTTATTAAAAAAAAAATATGTATGTGCATTTTTTTTAAAGGAGAAGAGAAAGTTTAGCAGGGAAGCTTAGTAGAAGAGTACTCTTTGTTTGCCGTATTTTTCAAGTTAGAAAAAAATCAAAAGCTAATAAAAGTAGGTTGCATAAAATGGTCTATCTTACCAATAATCTGTCTAGAAACAGCTCCCAAACTGCCAGGCCTGTCTCAAGATAAATCCACAATGATCCATTTGATAGTGTCCATATTTACAGTTTGCTCCTTCAGGAATTCTCACCTAAGAATAGAAATTCCAGGATAAAATAAAATTGCTTAAAGATCTTTCAAGATATTTATTTCTCATTTTCTTAAGAAGCTATCTTGGAGCGATTTCATCAAGGACTTCAGATTCAGGTAGAGGCAGACTAGTAATATTAAAATATTGCTGGGCTGAATGTTATGCATCAGGCTATAAAATAATGGGTAGATTTCTATGCTTATCCCAAAATGGCATTACTCAACAGCATGGTGTCTCTGTAGGATAATGTGGTGGTTCTCCAACTGGAGCATGCAAGAGAATCTCCTGCATGAGACTAAACACACATTCCTGAGTCCCAACCCCAGAGTTTATGATTTAGGGGGTCTGGGGTAGTGCCCGAGAATTTACTTTCTAACAAATTCTCAGGTAATTCTGATTTTGCTGGTCCAGGGACCACACTTGGAGAACAAGTGGAATTGTAATTATATTCTTATAACTAATTAGAATAATTAGCAGGAAATCTGTGAGAAATTGCCCCAGATTTTGAAGCTGAGGGGAATCAGCCCAATTTAAGATAACACCTTGTTCACAATTAAAAAGTTAAAAACCGAAGTGGTGAATAATTATATAATTCCAAGCCAAATGATACTTGCAAGCTGAATAAAACGTTCCCTTTATGGATTGTCAGTGAAAGGGACAGGCAAATTGCCTGAGTCTGTGTCTTGTCCTGTGAACATACTAAACTCTCTATGAACGCTCTCACACAAAGGTACTGCAGTGGCTGTGCTGTGTACCTCAGACCTTCCAGTAAAATGTTTCTTCTATTTCTAATGCCCAACCATAATTTGCAGCATAGCCATATGATGGAATATTATGTAGCTGTTGAAAAGCTTGATTTTGAGGAATTTTAAACGGTGAAAGGAAAATGGAAAATATTCACGGCATGTTGTTAAGTGGTAGGACACCAAGTTTCTTAGTGTGTGTGTGTGTTTATATGTGTATGTGTCTGTGAATTGGAAGAAAGTAACCGAGTTATCAGCTGAAGTTATCCCTGAGAGACTGGGTTATTTTGAGAATAGTTTCCTTTGGTATGCCTTTTTATATTCTCCAAGGTTTCTGTTTCTATAATACAAATTTATATGAAAACAATTTCTCATACTTCAAACTTCCCTTCTTTGCTCTCCTACTTCTAGTTATGAGAAAAGATTCATAAACCGACCTTGTGGTTAGGAAAGGAAGAACACTGGGGAAATTTTGACAGCCTTTTCACTTGGCAGGATATAAAAGTTGTCTGTGTGGTAGACTTGGGATTTTTGGTAACTGACAGGTTTTTGTAACCACATTTATTCTCAACCATTCTACACTTGTATTAGCTAATACCTAGTGCCTATTGCATTTATTAGGATGAGAAAATAACGCAGAAATTTAGGTTAGATTGTAAACAGGAATTAGTGCAAACTGCTTGCTTATGATTGGTACCAAAGGGTTTAGGAATAGGGTGTTCAGATCACCCTGTGAGTACACAGGGAACTCACCAGAAGCTTGGTGATAAGAGATTCAGATCACCCTCTAGGGCAGCTAAAACATAAAGGGGGAAAAACTCTCTCCCCATTAGCCAATTATTAATCATCACAAATTGTCAATATGCTCTCTGCTGAATAATTCTATCAACAAGATCAAATATGAAATAGGAATATTTTAGATAAAACTTCAGGATATCACTGGAAACACTCTTTACACAGAGATACACACACACATATATATCCATATATACATATATTTAGCAGAAAGGTACAGAAATATTTTAAAAATCTGTGTGAAATATATACACCGTATGGAATAAATTTCTAAAACTATGCAACAAATGATCACTTATGTTTCTTAAACTTTGACTGAATCGGTTTTATTCCTCATCTCCTAGATTCTCTAAGTATTAATAATAAACTCAGGGTCTTAAAATAAACAATTTTCCTATCAGATTTTAATCTGACTTAATAGTTTTATAAAATGTACCCCTAATTTGAATACTTGGATTGAAACTCATTCACAACGTTATTTTATTTTTCTTTCTAAGTCACTCTGGTGCTTAAAACTAACAATGTGTATTAGGGGTTTTTCTTTTTTTTTTGCTTTGTGACTCATCAAAAGGGTATTGTTCATTTAGAGTTATCATTTGATTTAGTCCAAGCTTCTGTATAAAATAGCAAATATAGAAAAATAATATGTCCAACCTAAATTGCCAAGGTGATATAAACTACTCAGGAAGCCCCATAGTGTTGCTAAGATGCATAGGGTGATTTTGTTTTGCCCATTTTCATCAGCAAATGAGCCTAAAATTTTTTTAAATAGGCCTTTCTTATAGTCTAGAAACTTGAAGTCAGTGTTGCAAGGGTTGTTTTTCAGTATTTTCTCTATCATCAGTCATTTTTTTCCAACAAAATGGAACTAGAAATAAGGTACTGCTAAGGTAAATGTTATCATTTATGTAGGGTGCAGTCAGAACACACTGCAACAACAGATGTGTATTTATGTTTGCATGGTACATACTCACCCAGCTGTGATCCATAACATGTTTCTGAATGGTTTCTATATTTTGTAGCAATTTAAGTTTAAGACTCTTAAGCATTTAATTACATTCTCAAATGTAGTGTTCTAATCAGTTTCTAGAATGGCAATCCCTAAAGCAAGTAATGATGATTTCCAAGTGGGTGTACTCATCAATAACAAACATTTATTTATTTGGCCTGAGAAGGCACATTTTGCCCAGTGACTTTCTTTGAAAAGGGACTTTGTAGTTTGCAGTCACAATTTAGAGTTATCAATTTGAGATTTTCCCCAAGATTGCGCTTTCATCTACACACATACATTAATCTATCTGAATTGATAATTAGTGTGAGTCATTCCCCTAGGCTGAGTGGCCTGTCAACCCTAACTTCTTTTTTAAGTATCCTAAGTTAATATCCTCCTGGTAACAGTCTGGTTCAGCCTAATTAGCATAGCATGTTGTATTATGAAAATATAGTTATAAATTCTATGGTACCACTTTATTCAACTAAATAGCAGTGAAAGTCAGAAACAACCAAGTGAAAATCAAAACCTCCGAGGTGGAGTGCCTGAAAAGTTATGTTTCTGGTTTCAATTAGCTTTGCAAAAGTTCAAAAAATATTTAAATTTTAAAACCTTAAGCCAGTTCTTGAAAAACTGGTTTCTGCCTACCCCTTTTGCTGCTCTTCAACCTTCTGGAGTAAGAAGTAAAAGTGGCAATCCAAATTTTTAGTATTTATTTAAGGACAGACACACACAGAGAAAGAGATCATTCAGGTAATGTGGCCATCACTGCAAACATAATTACTGTAAGATGAACTTAAAATTCAAGGAAAGAAAGACATAGCAGCTAGACTCTGCAAGGCTAACACTCTGGTGGGTAGACCTTGAGAACACTTTCGTTCGCAATAAACAGCCACTCTTTTGATCTTTGTAAAGGTGGCTGGGGCCAGTTACCTCCTACACAGTTTGGGCCTTGTGTATTCTTGGGTCTAGACTACCTGAGGGATTCCAGTCCCTTTCTTTCAAGTGCATATTATAGGAGAATTCAAACACGGGTAGTTAGGCTGAAGTGATTTGCTGCAGTATAAGTACCACACACTGAAGACAAACAAGGAAAACAGCTAAGAGGCTGTTGGTTGTCACTGATGGTGTTTCTGCTTTACATTATTTATGTCAGGTGACAAGACTCACAGAGCAAAAAAAGAAAAAAAAATTGACCTGCTTGCACGTTAAATCACTGACATTGGAGACTAACCTGTGTTCACTAAACATGGATACTATTTCCATACTTGAAAACATGAACTTATTGAATTTCCCTCAAATATTTATTAACAATTTAGATAGAAACTTAACTACACTGTTTTCCTTTTTCAATTTTTTTTTTCTTTCAGTGTTTCAATTGCATGAATCTATGTTCGTGAGACCCAGCACATTGTTTTGTGTAAGATAAAAGGGCAATACCATGGCTCAATATCTCTGTTTACAACCTAATCTAAAATATCTTATGTGACTTATGTTTCATGCATATATTCTTTGAAGAGATCAAATAACTTAAAAGCTTTAGATTACTTCTCAGACCTTTCACAAAATCACTTTTGCCAAAAAGGCCTTAAGCTTGAGCCAAAGGGAGGAATTTGGCTACTCCTGAGAGGTGCAAAGATTTTTTATTTTATTTTATTTTTAAATAAGCTTTAGATTACATAAATGATACAGAGAAAATATAGGGGGATTCTCATATACACTCCCCCCCCCACACACAGACGTTTCCCCATTAACAACAGCTTTGATTAGTGTGGTACATTTTGTTAGAATTGATGAACACATCTTGAAGCATTGCTACTAACCATGGTCAATAGCTTCCATTATAGTTTACACTTTGCACTGCACATTTTATAGATTTTGACAAAATGTATAATGGCCTATATCCATCATTGCAATGTCATTCAGAACAATTCCAATGTCCCAAAAATGCCCCACGTTACACCTATTCTTCCCTCTCCTTCCCCTCAGAACCTCTGGTGGCCACTGCCTTTATATCAATGTTACAAGTTCTTCTATTGGTAGAATAATAATAAGCCTATTTTAGTTCATTGTTCATTACCCAATCTTGAGAATTTTTTGGGATGGTGATGCCCATTCTGTTTTGGATTGAGAGGGACCTTAAATCTCATGGGGCAGATGGGTGGAATGGTCTTCCTTGCAGTTGTAGATACTCTGTTTTTTGGGGGATGGGTGTTGTCCATCATCATCATTTCTGCAGTGAGTTTTGCTTGTATTTTTTTCTTTTTAAATGTATAAATATTTTTCATAACTTAAAAATAAAACGTACTGATTGTAAAGGGTTTCAAAGTACCTAAACTAAAATAAAATCTTAAAAATTGTCTCTAATTCCAGTAATAAAAGATTAAGATTTCAAAGTATTTCTTTCCAGTTCTTTTTCTTTGTGTGCACGGTATATGTAAACTAAACTTTTTTTTTCCAAATTAGAACTATACTTTATATCTTGATTATATCATGACTCTCTTCCATGGTATTAAATTTAATTTTTAAAACATATTATATTTATTCAGAGAATAAATACAATAAAAATTCAATGAAGGAAACTTGGAGAATTTAGAAAAGTATAAAGAAGAACATGAAAATCACCTGTTAGCTCATCATTTAGAGTCTTTAATATTTTCTGAATGTTCTTTTGACCTCCTAAAACCGTTTTAATGGTTGAACAATATTCTGTCATACAGTGATTCATTGTTTCCTTCCAATTTTCATTTTGGGAGGAATTATGTTATTTCCAGAATTTTTTTTTTTTAATTTCAAAACGGCTGTAATTATATATTTGTGCATTTATCTTTGTTAAGTTTCTGATATTTTTTAAATAGATTCCTGTAAAGGGGCTAACTGGATTAAAGTGCATAAATTTTTAAAACTCTTTGGTACACATTGCCAAACCGCTCTCCAGAAAAGTGGTAGAAAGGTGGTGCATTAAATCTTATAAATCTTCCTTGGCTCGTGCCTGAGTTAGTTAAACTTCCTGTTTTACTTAATCCACCCGCAGCACATTTTGTTTCTTGTTAATATACTGGCTTTTACATTATACAGATGCTATTATTATCGTTATCCCTTATTATATCTCGTTATGAATCTCCTTGCCTATATTTTTACTTCTCTTATATCTTTCTTTAGTCATTGGCACAGACTCTGCAAAAATAATGGCTATTTTGAAAAATGCAAAAGAGGAAGGTAAAAGGAATTAAATCAATATTTTGAGATCCTATATTCAAAACAACTTTGTTTAAGGGTGCTCAGAACTGGAGGAGAAGGGGAAATGCCTAGAGTTGTGGGAGTATGTCTCAAACACTGTTGTTCATAAAGCCTAATTATAAGAAGGTGTTCTTCCCTTGAGACCAGGAATATTCCCATTGCATCTTCTGTTTGCGGAAATAGTTAAAAATGTACTTGCCCTTAGAAGGGTGATGGCAATTAACGATCTTAGTATTTGCAACTTTCTTTGGAGTACCAGAGGGATTGAATAGTGACATGCCACTTAAGGTTATTTTAAGTCTATAAAATATCTTTTGCTGTAAAGTACCATATCACTTAGATTCACAGCAACTAGATAAACAGAAAGAGACCTGGAAGCAGGGATTTGGAGGGAGATTGGACCTTGATGATACAACCCTTGTGAAATTACAGCTGTTATTCTAAATACCAGTTGTTAAGCTACTAAAGGCCTTGTCTCATATAACTACAAAACAGTCACTGTTTAGAAATAGTCCAGATGGCAATTGCAATAGGAGAAATAATGCCACCATTTCTAATCCAATGCATTGTTTGTAAACACATTTATGTGAAATCAGTGAGAAATTAGTTTTTTTAATACCTTTGGTTTCAAAGTCTTTTAGTGTTTGAACTTTGGATCTCATTTTGTGATAAAACCTCTCTTTTATAGGATTAGAAGGTTTGAAATCTTTGTGGTGACAAAAGGTCATCACAAAATACAACCATAATATAATGAAGAAATAAGAATAGTAGAAAATATTTAGATGGTGAAATGATGGCCAATTGAGTATGATTTTGATTTATAGAATTGACTTTTAACTTCTATATACATTTTGAGTGATGGTGATGATTTATAGTATGGCTTCTTCCAAAAAATATTAGAGATTGCTGTCTGCTCTACTTATAATTGAAGATTCCATTCTATATCAGACTGCTTCATTATATTTTCATCAAAGACAACAATCTGCAGAGTGCTGTGCTCAATAATATACAGGGTGAATCAAGAAACTTTCTGGCAATGCAATAAAAAGAAAAAGATTTATATTGCTTAATATTTATAAATGCATAAATTTATAGACTATAAATTTATAGATGGGGATTATAGTAGCACCTGCTTTGTTTAGGAAGTGCTATCATAGTCATGGATCAAGAAGGAAATAATGCAGGTAAAATACTCAGCACAGGTCTTGTCATATAGCAAACAGGGTCCATTGTTATTATTATTGATTTTATTGCTAAATTTGAGCGATGCTCTACTCTATAAAAATATGAAACAGAGTCACCAGATCCTTTTGGAGTGATTACTAGTTGCAAGTGTTTCTTATAAGCTTGGTGAAGGATATGAGCAATTCTAAAACACAGTCTTTATTATTTTATTGTCTAGCTGTGGGCAAAAAATATATATATCACATTTATCTAAATATATACAGTTTATTAAGTGCCAAGTGAGATATACAAATAAAGCTTGCTTCAAAATTTAACGAGAATGTATAAAATGTATGATCTCTACTCCAAGACTCATATTTATCACCTATAATATGCCTGTAATCTTTAATTTATCCTTTTTTCAAGTAGGAAGGTGTATCAAATGAAAACACTGTTTTAAAAAGAAAACAGAATTAAAATAAGGAATAAAAGGCTGGCATTCATTAATTATTCTATCACTGAGTACCTCTAATTTGCCACGCACTATGTTCCATGCTCATATGCCAACAGGCTTATAGCCATAGACACATAGATTGTTTGTTAAATGATATAAAAGCAAATAGAGTATTCATGGAGTTGTTATTCAAATGAAAGAATGAATCAAGAAGGACATAAAATAATTACAAGAGAATCTCTCTTTTATGTCTGGTAGTTAATCAAAATGTCAATTAAAGCAAGGAATTTAAAATAATGTTTAACCATTTTAAGTTGAAACACATATATGTACTTTCACTCACATTTTTATGTAACAGCTAAAGGTTATAAACCTTTTTAGGATTTTCTTCTTTGATTAAAGCATACCCATGATGTGTGATTTTCAGTTGCAGTTTCTTTAAGATAGTTGCAAGGCAATTTAATTGCTAACTTCATCCATATTTTTTCCCAGTCTATTACAATTATCTGACATCAAAGTAGACAATAGTTAAAAAACAAAAAGCAAAACTCGTCTTAAACTACGTAATTATAGTAACAAAAGTGGCATAAACAGGTTGAGAACAAACAACACACTGACCCTTATGGAGTGCATTAGGTCATCATTAATTAGAAATTGATTAGGAGAGCTGCTATTGTTCTCACCTCCATTTAGGAAAGTGTTACTGAGTACCTACAACCTGCTAGGCTCTGTGGCAGCCAATTTTGCGTCGCTTATTTTTGATGAATTCATGGTCTAGTGAAGAGGACACATATGTAAAAGGAATAATTACAAAATGGTGTTAGAGCTATGAGAGAGGACTGTGCAAGTATTTGAAATGGTGGAGGAAGAATGGGGCAAACAGAGAACATAATATTTTTCCTGAATCTTGCAAGGTAAATAGAATTTTGCCAAATTGAGGAAGGAGAGATCTTTTCTAAAAAATATTGGTTGAGGGTTTTTAAATTTATGGAGATCTGTAAGAAGAGAAAGCAGCCACAAATTTTGTCCTGCTTGAGCCTCTATGACACTAAAGAGAAGTATAAAAGGCATGTTGTGGGAGCACAGAGGAATGGAAGGATTAGTTTCAGCCAGGTGCATGTTTGTAGGTGAGGGCATAGTGGTATTGAGGACGGCTTCATGGAGAAGGTGATATGTGCCCATTTATCATACAGTAAACCATTTAGACCATTCGGGAAATTCGGGCCTCATTGCAGAGCACGGTGGACTCTCGAATCCCATGTCCAAGGGTATGGAGAAACCAGCAGCGGTTGTTGGTGTAAACATGACCCAGAGGATGTGGTTATCCTGCTTGGTGGAGATTTTTCCTTCCATGCTCACATTACTCCTTAGGAAAAGCAGAGGTTCATGGGATATGTGGATTCTGGGTTTTTTCATTCTAGAAAAAACTTCAAACCAGATACTGAAAGGTGTAACCCAGTGAATCAAAGCTGAGGGGGGAAAAGACCTGATATGTCACTGAAAAAGAGGCATTTTTACTGCCCTACTTTGGTCGGATAACACAGGATGATTTGCTGAAAAGTAGCACATTCCCTAAAGAAGTAGGACATCTAGTAGTCCTCATTTTAGTAGACAGGACAAATCGGGCTGCAACCAGATTAGTCATTAATTTTTGCTTTCCTTGATGTGTGAAAAACTCACAACCAGTGTGGACCCTCATTACTCAAAATATTGTATTAAGTGTAATCATTGAAATACTAATAAGTATAACAAAATAATTAAGGTGCTCATCACCTGCTATCAGTTACTTTCTTTTGCTCTAGGACAATGAAGCGTGCTTCAAGTGCAGCTGGTAGAACCCACTTGCACAGAATAATTAGTGACAGTGTCAGTCAAACCTCGACCAGCAAATCAAGGAACTACCCAAGCATTTGTCTCTTGGCCCTTGGTTAAAAAAATAAAATAAAATGTGAGCCGACAGAGATGAATTTTTTTCTTGTGAAATTTCTTGTGAAGACTATAGATATAGAGTAGTATGACAAAATTTAATAAGCCTTACATCCATTATACATTAATGCCTATACTTAGGGCATTTACTAGAATTTCATATGATTGATATATATATATATTTTGAGGCTGTTTTGTACATAGGCTGTGGAGGCAAGCATCTGGGGCATCCTTGGCATATATTTAATTCTAACTCCTGTTGCCTATCAGTGTGCCTGATGGCAGGCCCTTGACTTACCAAACCTCAGCTTTGTAACATGAAAAATGAGTTCAGGCATACTCGTCCCATTTAGCTTCTGGCATGGCTGACAAGGAACAATAGAGTCGTTTGTAAACTGCCAATCACTAACCAAGTTAGAAGTATTAATATGGAGTTTTGCATGACACTCATTCAGGACATTTTGACCATTTTAGTGTTACAGTGCTGGTGTGTGATTATATAAACTCTTGATTTGAAATGCTTTATTTTATTTATTTATTTCTCCCCTCCCCCCTATTGTTTTTGTGCTCACTGTCTGCTCTCTGTGCACTCCTCCGTGCCTTCTCCCCAGGCGACGCCGGGAACTGATCCTGGGACCTTCCGGAGTGGGAGAGAGACACACAATCTCTTGTGCCACCTCAGTCCCTGGTCTGCTGCAACTTCTATTGTCCCTCCTCTGTGTCTCTTTCTCTTGCGTCATCTTCCTGCGCCAGCTCTCTGCATGGGCCAGCACTTCTGTGCATGCCAGGTCTCCGCTTGGGCCAGCACTCCGCGTGGGCCAGCTTTCCACTCAGGCCAGCTCGCCACATGGGCCAGCCTGCCCCTCACCAGGAGGCCCCAGGAATCGAACCCTGGAACTCCCATATGGTAGACGGGAGCCCAATCACTTGAACCACATCCGTTTCCCCAAAATGCTTTATTAATGATGGTCATCTCAAACATTATTAGACCTACTGTGACTCTTTCCTAATAGCTCAGCACTGGAAAAATATTTGAGCTGTTAAGTTTTTATTCGAGGTATGTGCTTTGCATTAAATTTAGCCTGAGCACTTAGTGGACTAAAAAGCAACGAATTCCGGTCATCTCTATTAGCTAAGAGGTCTTGATTATAACAGAAACTAACTTCATGCAGGACAGTGATTATCAAAGTGTGATCCTCCGATCAGCAGTGTCAGCATCACCTGGGAATTTATTAGAAATTCACATAATCAGATCCTGCCCCAGACCTGAATCAGATTCTGGAGAGAGATCCAGGAATCTGTGTTTTAGAGAAACCACTGGTATAAGAGTAAATAACAATAGGAATTTTTTAAACGTTTGCAGTTATTCATTAATTTACTTTTTTAAAAAAAAGTATCGAATGAGCATCTATTATGAGCCAGATGCAGCTCAAGAAAATGGAGGCAAAGCAGGGAAGAAGCTGATCAGTGCCTGCGCTCATGGAGCTTATATGCTGGTACGGGAGACAAAAAATAAATGAATAAATACACGATGTAACGTGATGATAAACGCTACGAGGGAAAATATAGCAGAGCAAGGGAATAGAGAGCATCAGGGACTGCTATTTTAGAAACAGTTGACAGAGAAATCCTGTCTGAGGGGTTGACATTTGAGCAGAGGCGTCAGTGAAGTGAGGGCGAAGGCCGCGTCCAAGAGGACGGTGAGTTGGCTGTCTGAAGGAAGACGTGAGTGGATCAGGAGCGTGAACGGGCCCCCCGGCTGGGCTCTTCCCTGGTCTCTGCCTTCTGCTTTTCCACAGGATGGGTAGAAGCTGCTTCCAGCTCGTTGAACACTCTGACTTGGTTCCAATTTAAAACCCCCAAGAAAGGACGCTGACTTTTCCACACACTCTTCTTTTCAAAACCCTCTCCTGGCTTCCAGTCCCCAAATCTTGGCACTGCCTGGTCCCCTGCTACCTCCAACACACATCTCCTGCATTCTCTCTATCCCTCACCCTGTTCCAGCCACCCAGGCCTCTTTCCTTTTTCTCGAATTAGCTCTTCAAGGGCCCTCCTCAACGCCTGTCCATTTGTTCTTGCTTCTGCCTGGAACTTTTCCTCCAAATACCCAGGTAGCTCACTCCCTTCTGCCCTTCAGGCCATTGTCAAATAGCACATTCCAAGAGACGTCTTCCCTGAGACTCTGTAGAATACTGCAGCTTCCATCCCCTTCCCTGCGTTGCTTTCTTTCCCCTTAGCAGTTACCAACCTGGAACATACTATATATTTTGGTTTTCCTGTTTATTGCCTGTTTCCCTCTCACCAGAATTTAAGCTCTCTGAAGACAGAAGACAGCCTGTTTTGTTCAAAGCTTTATCACCAGCTCCTAGAATAATTTCTGGCACAAAGTCGATACTTATTAGATATTTGATGAGTGAATGAGTGAATGAATGACTGAATCAGTGAGCGAATAAAAGAATGCCAAGAGGAACAGGGTAATTTTTTAAAGCCTTTGGATTGGTGGGGTATAGGTGGGAATTATAAGGCAATCAGAAAGATTACAGCAGGGTGGAGTGAAAAGAATCTCTCAACTGGAGGTCCTAAGACTTGAGGCTTCCATCTTAGTCTTCAGCTAAATGGACTTGAGAAAGTCCCTGAAACTTTGTATACTTGAATTTTACTATCTGTCACTGGGGGGAGTTGTAGAGGCAGAGGCTTGTGGGGTTGGGAGGACAGAGAGAAGAGACAATGTCTGTGGATCCTTCCGGCTCTTATAGTCTGTGATGCAGTATCTAGAGTCCAAAGACCAGGTGTGTGGCACAAAGTATTAAATTGTCTATGTGGTAACTTGTTTTAAAATACTTCGAATAAACAATTTGCATGTGTGTAGATCACTTTGAATTTAGTACCAGGACTGTTAATTAACGATTGAAGCACCCATCCAGAACCCGCATTCCAAGAGTGGTACTTAAAGCACGTCAAACATCGTTATCCTAATCCATATGTATTAGTTTTCTCTTGGTCTATAACAAATTACTGCAAGTGTGGTGGCTGAAAACAATACACAGTTATTATCTCAGTTTCCATCTGTTAGGAGTCCATGCACAGCTGAGCTGAGTCCTCTGCTCAGAGTCCCACGAGGCTGCCATCAATCCGTCAGCCATGGCTGGGTTCTCATCGGAGGCTCGGGGACCTCTTCATAGCTTACGTGATCACTGGCCAAATTCAGTCCCTTGCATCCATTGACGTCACGATGGCTGTCTTGTTCAAGGCCAACAGGGGAGCTTCTCTTGCTTTGAATCTCTTCTTTCAGTGCAGGCCTAGACTCTTTTAAGGGTCTTCTCACTTGACGAGGTCAAGCCCACCCAGAATAATCTCCTTTTGTTTAACTCAAAGTCAACTGATGCAGACCTTCATGACATCTCAGAAATCTCTTCACCTTTGCCGTATAACATGACCTAATCATCATATGCCATTACCTTTGCCATATTCTAGCGGTTCGAGGCGAGTTATAGAGCCCTTCCACACTCAATTGGAGGGGTTTATCCAAAGGTGTGGGAAACCGGGGGTCACCTAAGACTTCTGTCTCGACTACCATAATAGAGGGTTTGTTAATTATCCTAAGAGATATGAGAAATAACCTTCCATTTGGAAATTAAGATGTGTTCAAAATATGTGGTTGGCAAGAGAGACTTTATGGGCTCTGCTGCCCCTGCACCGTGGATGTATAAAAACCTGCCAGCTCACCAACCAAACATCTTTGAGGCAGTCAGTACTTGTGGTCCTTTGTCTGCCATCCTGTGTCTGCCATCTCGTGGGGGACTCTGCTACCTAACTTGACTGTGTGGTTCCTAGGCCCAGCTCTCAGGTGTTTGTGTGTGCCTCAGCGTGAACATTTCATAGGCGGTGCTTGTCAGAGTGTGTGAAGGCACCTGTGGTGGAGAACTTCCTCGAGATTACAATGACTGGTCATAACCCTGTTTCTATGACTGCTTGAAATAAGTGTCTAAGGTTTAGCAGAATTTAGTCTGAGATTTTCTTTCATGGAATAGAATGCCTAACAGTGAAGTTGGGGGAAAGGAGACCAAAGTTGCCACCTACTTTTATTCGCAGGAGACCGTGAATATTTACCACCATACTGAAAAGCCAAATTGGCTTAGGTCAGTTCACATAAGGCGTAATTAGGCTGCTTACATTGTACATTGTCACACACTTGAGGTTGTCTAGTAGGCGGCTAGGGTAACAGTTAAATCACAAACTTGTGTAGCAATTAGTGAAACTTAAAAATAGAATGATAATGATGTTGGAAAAAATGTACTCTGGAGGCAACTTTTAAGTTTGAAAGCCAGCCTCTGTATTCAGAGCTCTAAATATCTTGCCGAAAGAGGCAACCTACAAACCTAAACGTTTGGCTCAATATAGTTACTGAATCTTGTAGTAGCTTCAGTTTCTTGGGGGTGGAAAGCTGTAATACCTTTTAAGAGAATAATTGACTAGAAAAATCTTAATCAATTTCCGTATGTGATGATCCCAGAGTCAGATTTCATACCTGGAAGTTTAATGAGGAAGTCGTAGTATTCGATACCACATTAAAAAGAAAAAGTATGAAATTCTTCTAAAACTATCCAATTAAGGTGAGCTGTATTTTACTAATTGTGTAGATTGTAAATAAGTTCACTGACCAGAAAAACAAAATCCCTGTTTAGGCTGCATGGTTTTAAAATTCCCTAACTGGATTGAAAAACAAAGCAAAGAAACCAACAGGACTAGAAACACTACCAGTATTTTCAGTTAGCTCTTTTGGCCTTGACTTCATCAAAGCCAAACATACTGATAATCGGAGTATATGCTGTTGTTTAACTCTCAAGTTTTCCCTTTTTTGTTTGCTTGTTGTGTTTTGTGGTTGTTAATTAAATGATTAAGCAACCCTTCAAGCTCTAAATTTCTTTAAAATATCCAGTGTGTCTACTGACCACTATCAGCTGCAAACACAGTATCTATTAACTTACCAAAGCAGAGGCTTTGGTGATTAACCCATAATGACAAGGCTGTTCTCAGGACTGATTAAATTCATTATCAAACAGCAAGAGGTAGAGTGCTTCCCACGGAAGGTCTATTGTTCTGGAATCACCTTTCTCTCTATCATGAAGCTGGATCTGGTAAACAAGAAAGCTAAAAATGTAGGGAGCTCCTTTTATAGTATAATGATGGATCTTTTTAAAATGACTAGTCTATGTTTTCACTACTTCAACTCTAAAAAGAATACCTCCTTAGACATATGCCATCTTCGATCATTCACAAAGCAGCTGAAACTGTTTTGTTATGAGGAAGTGGCTCTACACGAGGCCAGGAAGGCCGTGGTCCTTATTCTCTTTGCCACCACCCTGGTTCACATTCTTATCACCTGGATATGAGAAATAACTTCCTAAGTGGTTTCTCTGTCCGATTCTCCCTTCTTGATGTCTTTTCCTCGTCTAGTTCATCTCTCTTGCAGCGATTAAGTCTCCATTGTGCACAATTTACATCCTATAATTTAAACATATTCACACCCACACACACAGACATGCACACAAATACACAGGAGAGGGAAGCCCTGGGACTTTTCTTTATCTAAATTCTTTTCATTCTTTCTTTCTTTGAGGTTTTCCTAGTCACTCAAGCCCAAAGTGACCTTCCTCTTCCTCTTCTCACTTTACTTACTTTTGGCCCCTTTCTGTAGCTTAACATTTTCTCTGAG
>JAQZBX010035019.1:0-24751 GCA_029593785.1 Cabassous unicinctus
CCTGCCCTCTCTTCTCATCCTTCTCCTGTCTTCACTGAGATTCCATCCTGGGAACCTCTGATGTGGTAGAGAGGTGTCCTACGACCTGCGCCACCTTAGTTCCTGGTTTTTTGGCTCGTTTCGTCTTGGCTCTCCCTTGTGTCACTCTCCTGTTACGTCATCATCTTTTTTAAAATATGCTGTGGCCTCCTATTGACAAGAATGTCTCCTATAGAGAGTTTCAAAAGAGAAAGCTTGGCAAATTGGAAGGGAAATTAAAATGAAGATTGCCCTATTTTATAAATTAGAGGAAGAGATTTGAAGACCAGTGAAAGAGAACAGAAGTCTTGTTGGGAAATCACTTGATGAGGATGAAGAGAGAAAATCAGTCTACATAGGAAGTTTGAAGGAGACCAGCTGCTTAGGGTCAAAGTGGGACAAGGGAGACATTGTTGAGGTTAGAGCTGAAAAGGTGACCCATTCAGAGCTGCCTTTGAATCTCTTAAGAGCTGACATCTCTTTACCACATTCTAATGTGCTTCAATGAAAGACACATTGGAAGAAGGTTGAAATCCCTCCCCTTGGTCTCCTACAACCTAGGCCTTAGCACTTATTTTTACCTATTCACTTCCTAGGGGAGCGCCGTCTGGAAGCAGGGGCCATGGTCCTGGCTGACCGAGGTGTGGTTTGCATCGATGAGTTTGACAAAATGTCTGACATGGACCGGACAGCCATCCATGAAGTGATGGAGCAAGGTCGAGTCACCATCGCCAAGGCTGGCATCCATGCCCGGCTGAATGCCCGCTGCAGTGTTTTGGCAGCCGCCAACCCCGTCTATGGCAGAGTGAGTGGAAATAGGCACTTAACCATTGTCCTCACCTTCCTTTGGCTTTGTTGCATAATAGGGCTGAGAAGGCCAAAGACTAAAGTAAACTCATTATCTTGTTGTCCTTGGTTTAGAGCAAGGGGATTCTAATGTGTTACCACATTAGAATCCCCTGAAAAGTTATTTATTTAAAAATTGCTTTTAAAAAATACGGAGAAGAAAGCAAAGATGGCCTGCAGTCTCACAACCCATGTAACATGTATTTTTTAATTTTTATTTTATTTTTTCATGTAACCTGTGTTGACATTAAAATAAAGGCACTAAATACACATGGTAGCAGAATTTATATTCAGAACAGGAATATAATATGAAAATTGAAAGCCGCCTTTTTCCTGTCCCTTTCCCGAGATAACCAGCAAATAACACTATCTCCTTTTTGAGAATTTTCTCTTTATCTTGGGTTTTTAGCATAACCATGCAATGCCTAGGTATAATCTTTTTATATTTATCCTGCTTGGAGTTTGCCGAGTTTTGCCTTTTTGTTGTTAATAGCTGTCTAGTATTCATTCCATATAATAATTTACTTAATGAGTCTCCATTTGGTGGATTTTTGGTGTCCTTTTTCCTCTTTTTGTTCTTATGAATGAAGCTGTATTGAACATCCTTTTACGTGTAGTTTGTTATACATTTAGGAATATATCTGTAGGATAAATACCCAGTAATGGAATTGCTGGAAGCATTTATATGCATTTTTATTTTGGCAGAGATTGCCTAATTACTCTTATATAAGAATGTACCATAATACTTCTATTAACTAACACTTCTAAATGATTTTATTTATCAACTCCTTTCATCCTCAATAATACTATGAGGTGTAAGTTATTTGTTATACTCATTTGATAGATGAGAAAATAGTGACATTTGCTCAAGGATCACAAGCTAGAAAATGGTAAAGCCAGGATTTGAACCCACTGCCCATGCTGTGCTGTGGCAGTTTATATTTTTAATCTATGGAAATATCTCTTTGGTGGTACTTTTTAAAACATTCAGAAGCCTGGGCCCCAGCCCAGAGTTTCTGAATCCAAATCTCTGATTTGGTAGCTGTGGTTTAGAAGGGCTAAAGGTCCACAGGTTGGTTCTTATGTGTAGTCTGGTTTGAGAACTGTAGGTGTATAGATTAATGGTAATATTAGGTCATGATATTGGGGAATGTAGGGAGAAAGTGGCACACTCATTCCTGAAATATGAACATGTCCAAAATTATTATCCATATTAATTAGGCCCTCTGTCTGAAAAGTGTATGTGGATGGGTAGGTATCAGCCAGGTAGGCCCAGAATTGATTATAGATCATTGATCATTGTACTCATTACCCTCTGAGTAAGGGTCTCCAAGATTCCCAAATGCTTCTGGTCCCCCACTTTACACTATTCATAACAGATACATCAGAGGGAATCATCTTTCAGGGTTGATCCTTCCTTTGGAATGAATAAAGCAGAATAAAGCTTGGGAAGAGATGGCTGGTTTTTAGACCCATATTCAGCTTATTAGAGGTGCCTAAGCTAGTAGATGGGGTTTAATTTGCTTAGAAGGAAGGTGATGGGACTTCTGATCTACTTAAAGGTCACCTGGGCTTCGGTTTGAGAAGGGTTACAGATAGCAAGAGGTGATTAAGTATTTTAATGGATTTAGAATACTTTACTAGTTTTTGTGTGTGTGTTTTGTTTGTTTTTTTAAAGGTTTAGGCTTCCATTGCCACTTTTAAGAAATCAATCTGCCTCCTTCTTCTTTCTTCTTGTTGATGTTATTTTTATTTCCCTTTTTCTTGTGTTTGTCAGTATGATCAGTACAAGACACCTATGGAGAACATTGGGCTGCAAGACTCACTCCTGTCTCGATTTGACTTGCTCTTCATCATGCTGGATCAGATGGATCCTGAGCAGGATCGGGAGATCTCGGATCATGTCCTTAGGATGCACCGTTACAGGGCACCTGGGGAGCAGGATGGCGATGGTGAGGCCATGACAAGAGTAAGAGTGACTAATGGAAGGGATCCTGAACAGTAGCAGTTAACTCAAGCCCAACTCAGGTGGTGGTGGGTATTTTAATGTCTGGGTTGATGTTGTAGATGCCCTAGCCTGTCTTAATCACTTCCCCTTCTTGCTCATTGGAGGTTATCCTCGGATGTGTCTTTTGTCCATTCTGAGTGTGAGAAGACTTTTGAGCATTTTCTCTGGGCCAGGTGGTTGGTGCCGCCTTCCTTATTTGTATGTTCCTTGTGTCTGTTTCATTCTGGGTCCTTGCTTTGTGAGTCTCGACTCTCTCTTCCCTTCCAATGCTATAGAAGAAGGAATTTGCACTGACTTAAGCTCTTTGTTTCCTTTCTTCTAACTTGGGTTTTCCAGCTATGCCCTTGGGTAGTGCTGTGGATATCCTGGCCACAGATGATCCCGACTTTAATCAGGAAGACCAACAGGACACCCAGATTTATGAGAAGCATGACAACCTTCTGCATGGGACCAAGAAGAAAAAGTGAGCATTCCTCATCCCTCCTCCTTAAGGGATCCTGAGATTTATGTCATCAGAACATATGTGTTTCTGAGCTCAGTTAGGGCATGATGCTTTCCAGGCTGAGGTCATGCTTGGATTCCTAACTGTGGGCCAGTTTTCTTTTCTGGGTCCACAGATAGACCCTTTATCCTGACCAGTTACCTTATAAATACTTGTGGGTGAATCAGCTCAGGTTCAGATCTTTTCCTAAAACAGCAGACTTTGCCAGCACATCTTACTGAAGGTGGGTGTGTGACGTCACCTTCATATATATGAAGGATTGTACATGCCATGTAGCCATTTGTGGTGAGTTTATAGTGAAGGATCAGTGGGTAGCAAGACTGGAGACTTTGCAAGTGGATTTGGATAAGGGAAAATTGTGATCAGAGCATAAGATGTGAGGTCCAAAACTCTTGTTTTGGCCATGGTGTAGCAGGAGGCATAGAATAATCTTCAAACCTGCTGGTTTAAGAATGCAGAATCTGGTGTCAGGAAATGGAATTTGAGTCCACTTAGCTTCTCTGAGCATGGTTTTCCCTATGAAATAATACCTAATGTATCTACTTCATGAGATTGTAAGAATTAATAAAAATATATGAAAGAGCCTAGTAAATGTTCCATATACATGGGTGTTGTGATAATGGGTTCTAGGACATGTCTCTGCTTTGCCACTCAACCTTGAGTTCTCTGAGGCGAGGCAAAACCGCTCCCCCATGTGGGTGGCAGGGAAGTAGGACTCATTGTGTATGGGCCCAGGGAGAAGATGGTGAGTGCAGCTTTCATGAAGAAGTACATCCACGTGGCCAAAATCATCAAGCCTGTCTTAACACAAGAGTCGGCTACCTACATTGCAGAAGAGTACTCCCGCCTGCGCAGCCAAGACAGCATGAGCTCCGACACTGCCAGAGTGAGTCCCCAAGCGGAGGATGGGCTGGGAATCTTAAATATTTGACTGGAGAAGGGGTCCCTCCTATCTGGGGCTTTGAAGGCATTTTAACTTAGTGCTTCAACCTTCTTCTTTCTGGTCTGAAGGACTTCCTGTAAAACAGTTTTAGTCATTTCTTTTTACAAATGAAAATGAAATCAGAACTCCAGAGATACCCATTTATCTCATTAGTTCAAATTGCATTGGTTGCCAGAAGCTGTGATTCATTCAGCAAATATAGGCACAGCTTCTGGAAACTAGTCTCTATCCTTTCTTTTTCCTATTCATTCATGCAGTATTAAAATAATAAGAGTTGTCCTCAAAGAGCTCAGGTCTGTGAGGGGGAGGCAGAAAGATATAAGTATTCTTAAGTGTGGTACTTTTTATAAAAAGGAATGAATATGAAGGAATGTGGGAATACAGGTGGAAAAGCTATTAACTTTTCCTTTAGACTTCTCAGAAGGATTATGAATGTCAGGGAAGACTTTCCAGAGTGTGGTTGTGGAAGCCGGACTTCGATGAACATGTAGGAGATTGGCAACCATGATGTTTACACAAAACTATTTCTAGTAACCCAATAGAACAGTTTTATCTAAAACTGTTGGGGCAGTGTAGTCCATTCAGGATTTTACAATAGAGAGGCCCAAGTCCAAAACCCTCATTGTGTGACATAGACTCTTAGATTTAGACCTGATCCCATATCATTACTCCAGCCTCACACCCAGAACAGGAATTCTGCCTTCTGGAATCCCTGCTGGGACTTAGCACTCCAGTGGCAGCATGCTCACTGTATCACTCCATTGAAATGTTAGAATATTGTCCTATCTGTTGCATTTGAACCTACTTCCCCATGATTTCTTAATTTTGTTTTCTGTGTGACTTGTCTTCTTCAGATTAAATATCTCCCTTTCTTTTCAACTGTTCCTCTCCTGATGTGACATGTTCCAGTGTGTCAAAGACCCTGAATGGAACATAATACACTATGTAATTATGTTCTTAGTGAGACTGGTAAATCCCACAATGTGGATGCTGTAGTTCTGCTGCTACAGGCGAGGATCTCATTAGCTTTTTAATTTAATATGGTAATCAGAGCTTATAATGGAACATATAACCTACAAACTTTGGTAGCTTTCTAAATCATTTAAAGATTTGGTGAATATATTTCAAATATGAATATATGTGGTTTTGAATATTGGTGTGGGTGACTTGAAAGCAGACATGACCAGGACATATTACTGAAGGGTCATATGGTGGAGGATTGGGAAATAAGATGGAACTAGGGCTAGGTTTGGTTCCCAGCTCTGCAGCTAGCTTTTGGACCTTGGCCAAATTCTTTACTTCTCAGGTCACAGTTTCCTTATCCATAGAATGAGAAGTTAGATAATGTCAGGGATGCTTAATTAAGAAGGTGCATCATAACAGCCTAAAATTTAAAAAGTACGCCTGCCTGGACCTCAGCAGAGAGATTCTGATTCATTAGGCCAGGGATGCCATTCAGACAATATCAGTTAAAAAAGATAAAGGTACCCCTCTTGATTTTGATATATACCCTTGTGAGAAGAATTAAATGAGTTTACCCAACTGTTAAAAATTTGTCCTCAGATTTCCTCTTTCATACCCCTCCCTTAGTATGATATTGGGCAAGTTACTTTAAGCTCTTTGAGTTTCATTTCCTCATCTGTAAAATGGGGTATTAATTCTTCCACTCCAAGTAATTAAGAGGGTTAGATGACATAATGAATATAAAAAACAAAGTTCCTGGTGCGTGGTACATCCACAATAAATGGTTATTTTTCTTCCCTCACTTAAAAAAAATTATTTTGAAATACTTTCAAACTTACAGAACAGTTACAAAAATAATACAAACCCCGTAGAGAGAACTCCAACATAACCTTACCACTGCCATCCCTCCCTGCCCCCTATCTCCAGTTTTAACATATTGTCACATTGTCCATATGATTCTATTTATCATTCCATTTTCTGAACCTTTGTGTTTAGGTTGTATTTTCCATGCTCCTTGAACCCTTAAGATGGTTACCTTAAGTGCAGTTATCAAGTTCAAGAAATTTAACATGGAGATAAAACTTACAGACTATATTCAAGTTTTTCATATGTCCCAATAAGGTCCCTTTGAGCCTTTTCTCTTCCCTTGTTAGATCCCATCCAGGATCATGTATTGCATTTAATTATCATTATCTGTTTAGTTACCCCCACCTTTTTTTTTTAAATTATGGGAACATATATACAACAAACTTTCCCATCTCAACCACTCCCAAGCATGCCTTTCAGTGGGACTAATTACATTCGAAATATTGTAGTACCCTCACCATCTTCCATTACTAAAACTTTCTCATCACCCTAAACAGGAATTCTACACCCATTTTTCATTAACTCCCCATTCCTCATGCTCCCTGCCCCTAATTTGTCTTTATGAGCTTGTATATTCTCCATATTTTCTTTGTAGTTACCATGGGGATTAAATTTAACATCACAAATCTATAATAATCTCATTTGCTTTGATACCAACTTAACTTCAATAATATATACAAACTGTGTTGCTAAACCCTTCTGTTTCCCCACCTTTATGTAGTTCTTGTCACAAATTACATGTTTATACCTTATGAGTCCAAAATCACTGATTTATCATTACATTTTATTCATTTGCGTTTTAGATCCTGTTCAAAGTAAAAATAGGGTTACAAGCCAAAAATACAGTAGTACTGGCATTTGTATTTACCCAGGTTGTTATCCTCGCTGTAGAGCTTCATTTCTTAATATGCCTTCTGCCTATGGTTTTGTCCTTTCCTTTCAACCTAAAAAACTCTCTTTAGCATCTTTTGTAGGGCTGATCTAGTGGTGACAAACCCCCTCAACTTTTGTTTATCTGGAATGTCTTCCTCTCACCTTCATTTTTGAAGACAGTTTTTCTGGGTATAGAATTCTTGGTTTGGCAGTTTTTTGCTTTCAGCACTTTAAATATGTCATCCCACTGCCTTCTTGTCTCCATGGTTTCTGATGAGAAATAGGTACTTAATTTTACTGAAACTCCCTTGTATGTGACATGATGCTTCTCTCTGTGGCTTTCAGAATTCTCTTATCTTTAGCATTTGACAGTTTGATTATAATATGTTGTGGTGTGGGTCTATTTGGGTTTGTTTGTTTGAGCATTCTTGGATATATATATATTCATGTCTTTCATTAAATTTGGGAAGTTTTCAACCATTATTTCTTTGAATATTCTCTGTCCCTTTCTCCTTGGGTCTCCCACAGTGTGTTTATTGGTACGCTTGATGTTGTCCCTCAGGTTCCTCAGGCTTTGTTTACTTTTCTTCATTCTTTCTGTTCCTCAGACTGAATGATTTCAATTCTTCAGGTTCTCTGACTCTTTCTTCTGCCAATCTGCTGTTGAATCCTTCTAGGGAATTGTAATTTCTGTTACTGTGGTTCTCAGCTCTATTTGGCTCCTTTTCGTAATTTCCCTCTTTCTGGTATTCTGCTTTACCTGGACCATTGCTTCCTGTTTCTTTGTATGTTTTGTAACCTTTTGTTTAAACCTAGATATTTTGATATTTGGATTCTGAGGCGTCTGTTCTTTAAGCATCTTGTATCCAGCTAGTGTTACATGTCAGAAGTAACAACAACAACAAAAATAAAACACCTTTCCTAGTATTTATGGATTGAACTATGTGAGCACTTTCCTTCAAGTCTTATCCATACAGTGAGTTTAGAGAACAGCTCCAAGCCAAAGTGTAGGACCTCCCTGATCTTTTCTGCTAGTTTTGTCTTGGGCATGTGGTGTGGCTCTAGGAATTCCCCTGTTTACAGGAATACAAATGTCTCCTCTTCTCCAGGGTAGTTTCCTCATGGATCTGGGCACTGGCCTGTTGTCCTATAGCCAGCTATCCCTTGCCCCAGGGAGCATGACTTGAGTGCTCTCTCACAGCCTTTAGTAGGAAGGCTTTGTGAACTGCCTTCTACAAGCAGGGCAAGTTTGGGAATGGCATGTACCTCAGGCCACCACCAGAGATTGGGCCAGACATACATGTTCCAGTATGTGCACAAGGGTTACTCTGTTCCCTATGGAACGAGGACCAGGGATCCGCACTGGGAGTGTGGACTGGCTCCTTGCTGAGCCCATGAGGAGTGAGGGAGGGTCCAGCTAGGGCATCAAGAGATCCTGTCACTTTTAAGTAGCCTTTTTCTTGATTTGGCACTCACACTGATACTGCAGTCTTTTAATTGTTTTCTGGAACTTTGAGAAAGATGTTTCTCTCAGTTTTTACTGATTGTTCCACACTCTTCATTTTTTATCATCTTTCTAGCATATATCTTTCTAGCTGTAAGAAGCCTATTTTTTTATCTTCCCTGTTCACCTATTCCCTACCTTCCTGCACTCACATATTCCTTGATTTTTTTTTTTTTTTTTTTAAGTTATCTTTAATATGGTATGTATAGAGACTACAGAGTTCTGAGTTCTTTGCTAGGATTTCCTGGAGTGTTTTTGGTAGTGCCTTTATTTTTCCCTTTCTGTACAATGGGGAAGATGGACATGCCTAAATAATTCTGGATAAGTAATCCTCCCTTGTTTTCTTCACCAGACATCTCCAGTTACAGCCCGTACATTGGAAACTCTGATTCGATTGGCCACGGCCCACGCCAAGGCCCGCATGAGCAAGACTGTGGACCTGCAGGATGCAGAGGAAGCTGTGGAGTTGGTTCAGTATGCTTACTTCAAGAAGGTGAGGATTCAGATGTCTGGTTTACAACGAGAGGCTCTCTTGAATAAATCGTTGGTGCACATGCTTCACAGCTTCATGGCTGACACCTGCATTTACATTGTCAAAAGAAACCAGCATTTGTTTGCCAATGTTTCCCTCTCTCCTTGCTCTGGAACATGAGCACCAGTAGTTTTCAACTCTGGCTGCATGAGAAAATCAGCTGGATCTTTAAAATTCTGATGCCAGGGCCCCTGGAGATTCTGGTTTAATTGGAGGACCACCTTCAGACAGTTTATTTTGCCTCTTAAAAAGTAGGTGTTTCTAGAATTTTGCTCTTCTTCCCTCTCAATACCTTTCCTCTTGACAGTCTATTCAGGTGTTCCATTGGCACCTCAAAAACTTGTGTCTAGAGTTGAATGCTCATACTCCCATCCCATTTCCCTATTTCTGTTTTGTGATGTTATATCTCTCTCTGTCATTTTAGATAGTAAACCTGGAAGCCTTGTCTCCCTTTTCCCCTTGATGTCCACCCTTTTGCCACTTTAGTGAATTGTAGCCCTTTGAGAGTTTGATTGTGGTCTGATAAGCTTCTCCTGGCCTTTTCTCTTTGCCAGGATGAGAGTTGTCCTTAATTTTAATTAAATACCTGATTTGTAAAGAACTGAATTGTTTTCCACTTAGCCATTATAGAGTGGACATTCTTTTTTCTTTATTCAGTAAATATTTATTGAGTAACTACTATAAGAGAAGAATTGACACAGCTCCTGCCATGTTTTTAATACCCTAGCCCCCTGCCCCTGGGATGTGGGTACAAAAACACTAGATAGGTCATTAGACTCGTGGAAGTCAGTTCTGCTGAAGATGCAGAAGGTACTTTTTATTCACAGTTCTTTATTCATTTCCCCAGTATGAGTGATCCCTGCATACCTGGTTTGGTCCTAGGTTCTGGAGAAGGAGAAGAAACGTAAGAAGCGAAATGAGGATGAATCAGAGACAGAAGATGAAGAGGAGAAAAGTCAGGAGGACCATGAGCAGAAGAAGAAGAGGTAAGGTGGGGCAAAGAGAAGAGAGATAAAAAGGCTCAGTTTGGGGCTGGGGAGGTCAGGTGCTGGGTGGGATCCAGTGCTATTTGTTGACATCATTTTCAGGGAAGAGCTGCTTAGACCTGTAGGGAAATGAGCAAAGAGAAAGAGCAAGCAAGCCCCTCTTTTGTGTTTAGTATGATGCTTTTAACCTCTTTCCAGGAGCAATAACACATTAAAATTTCTTTTTTTGTTTTTTTTTTTTTTCCACTGAGGTTTTTGAATATATGTTATTGAAGTTTCGTTCTCAAGATTATTTTTTTCCCTTATGCCTGTAGTTGAATTTGTAATGGTGGGTGAAATGGAAAAAGAGCATTGGGAAGCAGGGCCTGTTTTGTGTTCTAGTACTTTTGTTCTCTTTCAGGAAAAGCAATTTGTACAGGTCTAGACCTAGTGGTTCTCTTTGATTTTAGATGGTTCTGTTTTCTATTCCCTGTGGTCATAGCCACAGGATAGGTACTCCCAGAGCCTTTTTCTTAACTGTTACTGTATTTAGGAGGAAGATGCGCCACTCGGATGCTAAGGATGGGGATTCATATGACCCCTATGACTTCAGTGATACAGAGGAGGAAATGCCTCAGGGTGAGTGAGCATCCCTCCGTTGATCCGAGAGGTTGTTCCCTTAACTGCTGATCTTTTAGTTCCACTCTCCACTGCATGTTCTTATGGGTTTCCATTTGGCCCCCTGCTTGGGGCCCTGTCCAAGAGGTTTGTCCCAAGAACCTCATGGGAAACCCACAGAAAAAGCCTTGGAAAGTAGGTTTACTCTGTTGTTTGTTTTTCTCCTTGATGAGCTGTGCTCTTTTGCCAAACCTGGTATAAGCATCCCAGTGGGAGTTTCCCTTTATTCTAATTGTTCTGTCTGCCCCATAGGAAGCATGGGTGTTCTGCAGGCTCGATGAGGGATGGGAAGTGGGGAGAATAACTTCTGGTGTTTGTGAAAATTATTTTATCTTGGTGTCTTCCCAATCTCTCCAATTATGAATCCTCTGAAGTGCACACTCCAAAGCCGACAGACCCACAGGAGACCAAGGAGTCCCAGAAGATGGAGTTGAGTGAATCCAGGTGAGAAGGGAAGTTGCTCCTGCTGCTTTATAAATTCCATATGCCACAGAGGCAAGGATTTGTTCCTGGGGAGAGAATATGAGACAAGCTGGTTATCATCAACCGGAGCTCAAAACTGGAGGCCCAAGAATTTTTAAAACATTTTATATTCTGATTATAAAATCAAACATTGCATAAAAGTTGCAAGAATAAAGAACTCTTATATACCCTTTATCCAGAAATCCCGTTATTTTACATTTTACCATTTGCTTTATTAACAATTCTCTGTGGGAATTTGAATTATTATGTTCTAGTGGGGTCAGGAAGAAGAGTCTTGGAGAAGAGACAAAATTATGTCTTATTGTAACCTTGGGCATTTCTCCATAAACCTCTTCTGAAGTGTTTCTGTGGAATGTCTGTCTGTCTCTCTGCCTGCCTATCTATCTAGCTATCTATTTTTTTTCCTTATTAAATTGTGGCTATTTTGAGGTGAATTTTTATCACTAGGGTTTCAGAAAACATGTTTGTAAATTTCAGTACTGGACACAAGTGAAACAAGTGAAACTGCATAGCTTAGGTTAATTTTTTTCTTTTTATACCTTAAACACCACATACTCAAAATGTGTTTACTGAAGAAAATGTGGAAAACAACAAGTATTTAAGGGGAAAAATAAACATTAAAATCAATTGTAATTCCACCTCCACTATTAAAATAACCACTATTTTAAACCACTATTAAAATAACCATATCTTAAAGTACTCTCTGAATCAGCTCAAATAGTTCTCTTTAATAACTATATAGGGTTTCTGTAGTAGAGATGTGTCAAAATTTATTTAATGGAAAGAAATTTCATTAATAAATGAAAAATTTATTTCTCTAATGATGGACATTTAGGTTCTATACAATTGCTGTTTATTTTAAAGCATGCCTATATTTATCACTGTACTCATGCATATATAAGAATTCCTAGAAATAAATCCCTGAGTCCAAGAGATGTGCTTTAAAAATTTTAGTAAGTTGTTAATTGTCCCCCCCAAAGTTGCCACACCAGTTTACATTCTACCAACATTGTATGGAAGTGCCAATTTCCCACACTCTCAAAAAGCCTCTAATTTTAAAATGTCATTTCTCAATGTGCATAAAGCTCAGTTTAGCTTTAAAGGAGGAAGCTTAGGGTGGAATAGCCATCACAAGCAGAAATGTGTGTATTGGGGGACATCTATACTGCATTTATACCTTGGGTTTTCCCAACAAAGATCTTGCCTGAGAGCATTTGGGTTTGTTTACTCAACCGTCACCCTTTCTCTTTCCTTGGGCAGGTTGAAGGCATTCAAGGCGGCCCTTTTGGAGGTGTTCCGGGAAGCCCATGCCCAGTCGGTGGGCATGAATCGTCTCACAGAATCCATCAACCGGGACAAAGAAGAGCCCTTTTCTTCAGTGGAGATCGAGGCTGCTCTGAGCAAAATGCAGGATGACAACCAGGTCATGGTGTCTGAGGGCATCGTCTTCCTCATCTGAGGAGGGCTCATCTCTGAACTTTGGGGGTTCCATCCAAGAAAAGTTTCTCCCAAGCTTCCTGTCCTCCTCCCCCACCCTGGCCTTTGCCTTCATTCCCTGAATAAGTGTTTAATTAAAATGATGATAAGGGACACCTGGTTAGAAGTGGAATCAGAACTCAGTGGAAGCTTTGGAAACTAATCCTGCCACTGCATAATGAAGGAGAAGAAAGTGGGGAAGTACTGAGACTTGCAAGGCACTGGATCTTACATTCTTCTGTTGCCCAAACTAACCAAACTGTTGTTTTCTGTAAATAATATGTGACTTCTGACTATTTGGGGGTGGGAGCAGGACAGCTTGTTTCTCTTCATCCTATCTGTGTGTTTTTTGGATGATTTTTTTTCTTCAGAGCACTTTGGTCTACAACAGACTTTAGGTTGTTCTATGCTGGTAGAGAGCTTTGAGGCCAGTCATACTAAGAAAGCTTTTTTTTTTTTTTTTTTTTTTTTTTTTGCAGTATTGCCAGTTAATAAGTATTTTTGACCTAAATATCCAGGAAGTTGAATAAACTTAACCAATTTTTATACTGTACACATGTTAATCCTGTGTTTTGTTTTTGTTTTTACAATGACAAGAGGATTATTAGGGGTAAAATCTAAGAAAGATTAAAGGGGGAGGAAAGCAGGATTAGACAGGGAAAACCTTCAGATCATAATGTAGATCTGACACCTTTTTTGAGATTGTAATAGCCGCAGCCTGCTGACCACTGCTGAGGGTCCTCTTCAGGTGTCAAAATGATTTGTCTAAATGGAGGAGTTGGAGGCAGGGGGTGAGGCCCGAGAGGCCCCTAGGGTGAAGGAGGTGGCCTATATCTCAGCACTGGTGTTAGAGGGCCTCCCAGGGGTGGTGAATGGAGGGTGATTCTGGGAAGGGAGGGGGCCCATTTGCAGCCATAATAACAGCTTCTGGAGGCATTGCCAAAGATGACAAGCTGGGAATGGAGGAACCCTCCGGCTCTTGGGGAAGGGTACTTGCCCTCCTCCATCTCCTCAGCAGGGAATGAGCTTCCTGAGCTGCTCTTCCTCATGGGAGTTGCTCCAGACCTTGGATCTCACATGGAGAGTCCTGTGTATCAGGTCCTCCTGGCATTGGTGATTTAATACCGCATCCCTCTGGCGGCTTCCTATTTTGGGTTATTTCTAATCTGTGTTTCAGGAAGACAGCTTCCCTGGTCTGCTATGAGCTCTGAGCCAGCTGTCATGGGCTTTCTCATGAAGAGCAATCTGTTATCTGAATAAATGCTCTGCTTGCTGCAGTTTTTGTTCCATTTCATCAGTTCTTCGCTTGTAGTTCTGTACTTCCTCTCTAACCATGCTCTCTTTTTCGTCTGTAGCCCACAGCTGTACCTGGCTTTCCTGCTGCTCAAGTGCTTTCAGTTCAAGCTTCTCTTCTGTGGCCATCCTTCTCTGATCAAAGAATCTGTTTCAGCCTTAAGGTTTTGCATTCTGCTGCAGCTTTACAGACTTCAATAAGTAACAATCACATTCCAATTCCCTTTTATATTCTTGCAGGTTGTATTTAGGGGACCTCGAAGCTCTCTGCTGAAATTTTAATTGTTTCAGATCATCCTCAGCTGCTGATATGGCAGTTTTTGTCTGTAAGACACCCATCATCTATGTCGTTGAATTTTCAGCTTCATGCTCATGTCACCTGTGAGTTCTCCATTCATGTCTGTATTTTCCCCTCAGACACTTACAGAGACCCAATTCAGCTGGGAGATGCATTTAGTCAAAGCAGCAGTCTTATTGTTTTCATTCAGATCTCGTTCCAAATCTTTGTCTTCTCTAAGACTGGTTTATTTCTGGACATCAGAGTGCTCTTTTCTCTGGCATTCAATTTCCTGCTGCAACAGCTTCTTTTTGGTCTTTAGCCGAGCATATTCCCTCTTCTGACTTTGCTTTTGCCTCAGTGATACTGCCTGCAGGAAGGGCAATTTTGGTTTCGGACATATATGAGGCAGTTGTTGAAATATAGTATTTTAAGTTCCCTGTGATTTTTTTTCTTCATCCAGTATCAAGTCCTGACTGTTTACATTTTGAAGTTTCTTTTTGCAAGGTAGCTTGTGTACACTCAAGGATGTCACCCAACATTTCATACTTCCCTTCAATGGTTTTTACGTTAAGCTTAAATTTATTAATTTCATCAGATAGCCCTTCATTTCTTTTTTTTAAATCGTTTTTATTTTTTAATTTTTTAAAGATTTATTTATCCCCCCCACCCCCCAGTTGTTTTGGGCTCACTGTCTGCTTTCTGTGGGTTCTTCTGTGTCTGCTTGTCTTCTCTTTACGTGGCACCAGAAACCGATCCTGGGACCTTCCAGAGCGAAGAGAGGCTGCTCAATCTCTTGCGCCACCTCAGCTCCCTGGTCTACTGCATCTCTGATTGTCTATCTTCTGTGTCTCTTTTTGTTGCATCATCTTGCTGTGCCAGTTCTCTGTGCGGGCCAGCACTCCTGTGTGCGCCAACACTCTGCACGGGCCAGCTTGCCCCTCAGGCCAGCTTGCTTTTCACCAGGAGGCCCCAGGAATCGAACCCTGGACCTCCTATATGGTAGACAGGAGCCCAATCTCTTGAGCCACATCCACTTCCCCTTTATTTCTTATATACATTTCTTTGATTCATTGATCTTCTGTTTCCAATTGGATAATGTTTCTAGAAGTTTGGTGTTTTACCTCCATGCAATTTTTTGTCTTCAACAAAATTTGCTGTAAATTGACTTGGTATGTTTGAGGCTTTACAGCAAGAACAGTGCTCCAGATGAAAATGGCAAATGAAGCAATTTCCAAGTAGGCAGCAATAATGATATAT
This sequence comes from Cabassous unicinctus, assembly GCA_029593785.1. Lineage (NCBI taxonomy): Eukaryota > Metazoa > Chordata > Mammalia > Cingulata > Chlamyphoridae > Cabassous > Cabassous unicinctus. Next base: position 15,489 of record JAQZBX010035019.1, read on the forward strand.
TTTCAAGGAATTCCATAAACAGGATGAGGATGAAAGTCATCAGGCATGGGACTTTTGTATAATCATGTATTAAATATATACATGACTTAATATACCTGAATTAAATCCTCTGTGAATTTTCCAAAAACACACTCAACTGGTAGACCCAAGCAGGATGATTCAGAAGAGCAGCCCTGGGGTTGGGGGAGTGCACGACAACGACACTAATTGTGCTTTTTATGCACAATCGTGAAAGCTCTGCCCTGTAGGATTTGTTGCAGCCACATTTGCATCAAGCCACCACAAGGTGGCAGCAGGCTGCTGTGCTTTCTACATGCAGCTTAGGGCTTCTCTAAGCATGCTTCCTCAGTAACACCAGCGTTTATCAATTAAAGTTGTACAAATAAAAATCCCGCTGGTTTGAAATAGCTAAATGGCCTGTAGGAGGCCAGTGAGTGGAATTCCAGGAGAAGAATTGACTCTCTGCCTGGCTTTTCAAAATTTGAAGCAAAGCCCCTTCATGAATAGTATCTGATATGTCAGACACCTCAGAATTGTGTGAGTTCTTGCCCATGAAGAGTCCCCACTTAAAAAATCCTTGTGTGACCATTTATCGTGTGGTGTGTTTTTTGTTGTTTTGTTTTGTTTAACTACTCCAATATTTATGAACTGTTGCTGTGATCTGAGACACCCACTCATCCTGACCTTCCTTTGGGAGGGGGTTTGTTTACCTATTTGCATTAAAGTTTGTGGAGGGCTCTGGGCAGACCCTCTCTCCTACTCTTGTAGGCTCGAGTATTTTCTGAAGGACTTAAGGTTATTTAAAGAAAAAATAAGAGCAAATGTGTGCCTTTATGGGGGCCTGGGTCACATGGGTTGGAAGCTTCCCTGTGGTGGTAGATGTGGCTCTGAGGAAAAGAGATTTTGCCATTTCTCTGCTGTAAGATTGATGAGGCACTTTCTTCTCTCCTTTTCATGGGAAGTAGCCCCTTACCCTGAAGTAATGAGATATTGGTTTTCATGGCAAAGGTATTTTTTTTTTTTTTTTTAGGGAGGGCAAATTGCTGAGAGTTCAGTTTCATCTTTGTGATTTTTTTCCCACAGATGTGAAATCCAAGTTCTATTGGAAATGATCTAGAGAGCACAGGTGGGGCAGTATAGCCAGAAGGAGGAATTTTGTTATCAATTGAGTGATTGCAATGAGTTAGGCATTGTGCTAGGTGCAGCAGTAGGCACAAAAATATGACTATGCTCTTGGGGCCTACAGGCTGGGGGCATGTATGTCTGATAAATCACTGAAAATTTAAACAGTAAAATTATATACCAAATGAGGGTACACAGGAGCTATAGGAATTACTCTAGGGGGAGCATGAGAGTGTCAGGAGGAGGATGGGAGCTACTAATGGTGGTCTACTATGAAAAAAAGCTAGGGATTTTTAGGGGTCTCCTTTTCAAATAATCTGTACCAGAAAGGCCAAATATTTTGTCACTAAGATTCTTACTCCCCATCCTTCACCTCTGAAGAAACAGTTACAGAGTGGGAGAGTAACTAGGTATACCAGCATTTTGATAACTGTAATATCAAGTTTACCTTTCTTACCATTTCAGCTATCTGCACACTAACCCAAAGAACAGAAGGTAGAAGACAATGTATTCAGCAGCTACAATAGATGTTAAGTGTACAAAAATAACTTGTCTCAGGAACTCAATGGATCTTTACATTGAATTGTAAAAAACTTGTAGTTATAGTTTCTCAATTTACAGCAACTCAGTAGTTGGCAAGCATCTTGAAAAGTTGCTTGATTCTCCTGATTAAATGAACTGTTAATATGAAAGCGTAGTTTTCAAAAACGACAATTTGGTAAGTATTGCTGGGATTGAGTCCCTACTTACCAAGTAACTTCAGGTAGGTTTTGAGCTTTCTGCTTTAAAATGGGGTAGGGTGCTTGTGAGATATAATTGTTGGCAGGTGGTAAGAGCCTGCCTGACATCCATGATGGTTTCATTATTACTGCAAGTTCCAAGTTCCAGTAAAACAAAATGATTCGTTTAATAAGCATTAAAAAACAAAACTAACAAAAAAATGGTCCTTCGGTCAAAACCAGATAAGACAATTTCACCTTTGTTGAATTCTTGAACTCTTCCCTGCCTTTCCACTGCCTGATGGTTCCTGTCCTCTGGTTAGTGTGGCTCTGACTTAGGCACTTCTCAAAGAGAGAACCCTTCCTTCTAGCTTGTACCACTTAGCCCTTCAGCTTTCTCCCCAGGACTGAAATCTCAGTGCAGGCAGTGTTAACTCAATCTTCATAACAACCCTATGAGGTAGGATCGTTAGGAAAACATGGAGGAGGAGAAAGAGGAAAAAGGCTCAAGGAGACCAAAGAATAGGCACATTATTCCCTTATTTCTCCTGTGGAGTTTTCAAATGATGCCAGCTGTCCTAATGCTTCTAGACTTAACTGAGGTGAGATCAACCCAGAGTTTGGTTAGTGAAATAAGGCAAGTGTGAAATGGGGTCCAGCAAATAAACTGTGTGGCTGCCTCAGACAGTCCTAATAGCAGCTCTGTGTGAGTTCTTCCAATTTCCTGCCATCTTCACTCCTCACTCTTCAGGAGCTAGGTAGGTAAATGGAGAGGAGGTGTGCTTTGCACAGATTACACAGGAAATCTCACCAGAGAGCCAAAAGGTTGGCAGGAGGAAATGAGCCCCTTTCTGTGAGGTAAGGGTGCTATGTTCGAGTTCCTTTTCTGACACTGTAACTAAGATCTGTGCCAAATTAGGTGGGTCACTTCCTTAGAGGGAAGCCCTTGATTTCTTTTCGGAAAAGGAGGTGGCTGAACTAGGGGTTCTCTGAGGTTCTTTCTAGTAATGCATATGATTCTCTTAACATCCAGTGTGAGATCTACCCACGAGAAATGTTAGCCCTAATACCAGTTGATAAAACCTGGGTTGGGCTTATTTGAGTGTCTGGTCAGACTGAAAGGACAGTGAAGAAAAGCAATGAGTGTTTGATCATCTTGCTAAATATACCTTTTAAGGGAGGCGATTTCCATGCTTCTCTACTTGGTGGGTAGCACTCCAAGATGTTTCCAGTTATCTCCAGGGATTTTGTTTAATTCCTTGAAAAATTTCGGAACAAAATTAAGTTTTGTTTAATTCATTTTAATTGGTGAAATATAAACCTAGTTTACTTTCTTTTTCAGGTCTGATGCCTTAGTGATAGGTCCTGGATTCTGGCTGGTCTGTTATTAACCAGCATGTACTCCTAGCTCATTCTCTGCAGTCTTTCCTCAAGGGAGAGAATTAAGATTCTAAATTCTTTTCCTGAATATTTTCACTATTAAGTCTTGAGTATTTTCCCACAGACTGTAGGAGGATATTAGCCTCTGCTGAGATTTACCATTCTGATAATAGTTTTCTCAGCAGGTACTCTTTGAAGCAAGCTAAGCCTTCCTACCTTTAAGTGCCAGCATTTAACCTTGCTATAGAAAGGTCAGCTCATGCCATCTTTCATATGTATGATACTGTTGAGTCCTGAATGAGGGCCGTAATAAAGCCTGCTAAAATCTAAAGTCCTTTAAAAGCAGCATGAGGTTGGAATTTAACCATGCATATAGTTCTATTTTTAAAGTATTATTCTTATGACCCATATAACATAGCATCTTATGGAATGCTTAGGAAAACAGAACAAAAATTTATCTCACCACCCTACATTAACTACTAATTTTGGTGAATTTTGAAACCAGTTTTAAGAATGATATCTCACAGATATTTCCATTGGTATCAATAAATGATAGATTAGGCATTTGAGATTGAGATTAATAAAGAAACAACTAGTCTGTAACAATTTAGGGACAAAAAATGTTTTGAACCTGAAGTAAGATTTCCAAAAATCCTCTTGCACAATAAATACAAGTACCACATGTCACATTTAGCCCTGATGGATAATAAAAAGCTAAGCAAATTAGAGTTAACATAGGGATGTGTATGGGTTCCAAGCTCCCAAACAAAAATTCTGGTTCCCAGAAACAACTTCTTCATGCACTTAGTGATTGGGGCAGGTGAGGGGTGGCCCTGCTAATAGCTGTCATTCATTAAGTGCTTACTATATATTAAGCACCCTAAATATCTCATTAAATCTTCACTACAATCCTATGCAGTGGATTTTTTTTTTTTTTTTAAGATTAATTTATTTTTATTTATCCCTCCCCTTGCTGCTTGTGCTCTTTGTGTCCATTTGCTTTGCATTTTTCTGTGTCTGCTTGTCTCCCTTTGTTGGGTCATCTTGCTGCGTCAGCTCACCGTGCCGCATGGGCTGGCTTGCCTTCACCAGGAGGCCCCGGGAATCAAACCCAGGGCCTCCCATATGGTAAACGGGAGGCCAACCAGTTGAGCCACAGCCGCTTCCCTGCAGTGGATTTTATTACCCCAGTTTATGGGCTTGGGTTAGATAAATTGCCCGGGGTCTCATCGCTAATAAGTGGTAGAGTCCAGATTCAAACTCCTTGCTGTTTGATTCTAAACCACAGTGTTCTAACCACCATACTGGGCCCCTGCTTTTAAGGGCTTCAAAGTATTGGGAGAGCTCTACGGACCAAAGGTGTCAGGGCTACATCTGTGAATGAGCCTGGTAGACAGGGCACTGGAGGTTCTAGTGTAGCAATGTCGGTGGGTCCTGGTTCTGAGATGAAGCAGAAGACCTCCCAGAGCTGGTGATGCCCTCTGATCAACCTCAGGGATTTGCTCTAGCTCAAAGAAGAAGCCTGTTTGGCAGTGATTGGTGTTTGCTATTTCATATTATCTCATAAATCTTGTGCTATGGTGGGCGCTACAGTTACCAGGAAACTACCTTTCTGGAACCTGTTGAAAAATTTTAAAATTGAAAACAGCTTTAATATATTTTTTTCTTATTACAGAAACAGGATATTTTCATTAGAGAAATACTAGAAAGTAATCATAAAAAGAAAATAGAAAACACCTATGATCGGGCCACCCAGAGAAAACATGCATCGAACACATTCTTTTAGGTACTCCATGCCTATATAGTTGGACATTATTATCAATTTTTCATTACTATAAATAATGCTGGGATTATAAATAATACTTTGGATGAAAATTGCCATATCTTCTTTATTTATTTCCTTAGGATAATTTCCTAGAAGTGTAATTGCAGGACCAAAAATATGAACATTATTAAAGTTTTAGATATGTATCACTAAAGTACCAATTTATATCCCCACAAGTGTGTATGAGGAGTGCCCTTTGTCCTATAACTTTGCTACACCCTCCCTCCCTACTTTTTAAAAATTTCCAAATTTAGTCTGGGTAAGATTTGAAGCTTATTTTTAAGATAGCATACCATGCACTTCTTGCACAATACCTTCAGTAGTACTTGCAATTCAAAATTATGAAAATGGTTTAAAAATTCTTCCTATCACTAACATATAGCAAATGCAGAAAGGCAGCATTCTGTTAGTGGAATGCTCTGGGTTCTGGGCTTCTAGATTCTTGGCTATGTCATATAAAAGAATTTGGGGGAGCGGATGTAGCTCAAGTGGTTGAGTGCCTGCTTCCCATGTATGAGGTCCTGGGTTTCACAGGGTAGGCAAGGGAGTAAAGAGTTTATTAAGAAACAAGAAAACTAGAAATGAAATAAGTACACAACCTGAGACACAGGTTGTGGGTGTGCTACAGGGTCAAACGTGCCTGTGGGGCCCAGGGTTGGGCCTCTTAAGAACTTTCCTAATCTTGGGGAGGGTCCTCAGCTGTTTGCTGTTCTGATTGCTTGCCCACCTGTTAGCTCTCAGGGGCCAATGGTGAGAACTTTTGTTTGGAGTTATCCACGGCTTCCCTTTGACCCTGGGGAAAGAGTTCCAAACGGGACCTCATGACCAGGATCTTGGCGGGGTCATTCTGACTTTGTTCTTTGTAGCAGGGGGTTCCCGGGCTGGGTCTCATGGCCATGTTTTCTGCCCGGTCCCAGCTGTTTTATCTCTTTCCCTATACTAACCTGCCTCAGTTCCACCACTATATTATCTTTCAGCGATAACTCCAGGTGAAATGCTCGTAGACTAAAGCATCTTAAGACTGTCATTTAAACCACCTGGCCTGATTTTATTACTGTTTATCTTGTCATACACAGAAAAATGTGTATAAGATAATGGGCAAAAGCTAAAAAGAGTTCAGAATTTTAAAAAATCGAACTCTCGTTTCATTTCTCATCATCTTCAGAGTATGGGCAGAGTGGCTCAGGTATCCCGAATCCAGCCCCAAACATTGTTTAAATGATGTTGCTCATTCTTCAAGTTTGGTGCTCTGACAGCCCCTCACCTTTCCACCAATCCCTGGTCAACTTTTTCCAAATATTCTCCAGTCTGCATCTGGGGAAAGTTATTTTTCCTTTTCTGGGTTTGGAGTCAGAAGATCTGGCTTTGAATTTCAGTGTGGCTATTTAATGTGTGGCTTTGGGCAGTTTCCATGCACTCTTTAAGTGTCAATGTCTTAATCTGTGAAACGAGATTTATCATGCCTTTCCTATTGGATTGTTGTGAGAACAAAATAAAATAATATATATGAAAATGATTTGAGAGGAGTGTGATTTTTATATAAATTGTAAGAATATTGATATAGTCATTTCCCGCCAGGTTGGCAGCAATTTTTTAAAGAGCCGACAGGGTTAGAACAGAGAAAAATGGCCCTGAAAGAGTCAGAGAGGAATCCCTTTATTTTCAGATGGAGGCTAGAGGGGGTTAAAAGCTGTTAGAAATAGAAGGTAGCAAGAAATTAAGTGGAAAAAAACAAACTAGTATCAACATCAAATTAAATCAAATGAACAAATATTTGTTGAACCCCAGGTATGGGTAGGATACTTTGCTGGAAATGGTGGAAAACACGAAAAAGTACAAGACAGTTGCTTCCTCTAAAAGATTTAAGATCTTTTAGAGTAAATTAGGAATAAACACTTGAAAAATTAAAAAGCCAAAGTACATAAATAGTTCAAATGGACAGTAGAGAAGTTGTCTCTAATTCCAAATTAAACCCCACGAGACTGAGTTCAGAAGAGGGAAAGATGCAAGTGGGCTGCATGTCAGAGGAGATAGATTTTATGGAAGAGGCTTGAAATTTGGGTAGAACTTAAATAAGCAGAGAGACCTGAAATCATTCCTGGTCATTCTCCCTGACCCAGAGAGAATAAGGGCTCAGAAATACAAAGTTTTGTGGAATGGAACCTGAAAAACCAATTCAGCACAAGTGGAAGTTTTGGGACAGTGGTTTGCTTTCATGTTAGGTTGGGACCATGCATCAGATTTGGGCGGATGTCTCTGGAGCAAAAGATTATTTTTCGGAGGCTGGGCTCATCCTGATCCACCACCCCAATACTTTGTTGTTTGCCGGTATGATGACTGGGGGGAAAGTGCAGGACCAACAGTTGCTGATCCCTGGTTCCTGTGTAACCATGGTGGAAACAAGGTGGGAAGAAATTTTGATGGGGGGAAGCCAGAAAAATTCAACAGTTTTTGATAGACAGTCATCTGGGGCTTTCCCCAGTCACTCACATTCTGGCAGTATGTTGACTAATTTGATCCACCTCAATGCAGGAAATCAGCTTGGATGCTGAGTAAGTGAAAATCTGCACGAAACACTGTGGGGCCACAGCTAGCCCATGGTTAGTCAGGTTAGCTAAGGAAGAGGCCGCTGTTGAATTTTGAGATAGAACCACCTCACTCTCCTATTATTCTCTTCACCCCCACACTTGCCGAAGAACCTTCCGGAGTAAGATAATAGGTATGATTCTTAGCTGTGACGGAGTGACAATCTGAGATTTAATGCTTCTGTTTTCTTATCCCAGTCGCCTTTCAAGGATACTTGACTCTCTTTTAATCTCAGAAAATGTAATGCATTTAGTGAACCCCATTGCCATTTTATGGAAAATCTAGTACCTGCCCCAATGTTCCCTAAAGCAGTACATTTTAGACTCTAATGTGCTATAAATCATTTGGGGATCTTGTAATAATGCAGATTCTGATTTAATAGGTTTGGGATGGGGCCCAGGAGTCTACATTTCTAAGCAGCTCCCAGGTGCTAATAAGCTAGTTGCTCCTGGTCTCAGGACCCAACTTTGAGTAACAGGACCCTCCTTAGATCCGAAGGGGTGGCGGGTGGTGCTTGCGCTCTCATTCCAGATTCTTGCTCGACCCACACTTGCTGCCTTCCCTCCCAAGGCTGCTGTCCTCTCTTCATATCACTTTGCTGCCATCAGACATTGCCACTTTTCCTTTTTCCTCCCAAGCACCAAGGGCATAAGGCTGTTTTGTATGTAAAGGGTTTTACCTTAGACACGAAAGTGATGGAAAGGAGTTAAAGCACAGAGTAGATAAGGAAACAATTTGAACACTAGGCTCACAGCACTTCCCTAGCTACCAATTGCTGGAAGTTTCTCGCTGGCATCTTTCTCCATTTCTCTTCTCTCCAGAGGTAACACAGAATTCATATTATTTTTATATAGAGTTATTCACTTCTCTGTCTCCATCCTGGATTTGTTCTTCCAAAGAGGTCCATCAGTGTAATTCTCTTCACAACAGAAGTGCCATCTGGACCGACAAAGTTTGTGGCTTTCCTGGATGGAAGAAACTGTTGTGGTCATTTTCATCTTACTTTTCTAGATAGCTTCTTTTTTTTCTTTCTCTTACCCATGTTAAGTACCCAGTACAGTGTGGCTATTTAATAAATGGTGTTTTTGTAAGCAAGAAATAAAAGGCTCTGGAGCAAAAGCTTCCACAAGCCCATAGAGTAGATTCAGAGTTTCAGGGTTCCTTGTTCAATCTGAAACTTTCTCCAGGGACCTCAATTGTACTCCCTCAGGAGTCTCAAGCAGTGATCTGGAGAAACTCTTCCTGTCTTTTCCCTCTTCCTTTTCTTGGATTTTGCTTCCAATCCCCCTCCCTCATCTCTTTTCATCCACAACTCTTTATAGAGGTTTTTCATATTTTTCATCAGTAGACCAGGAATTGTACTACTGTCTTAGAGAGAGAGAAAGAGAGAGCAAGAGAGAGTGAGAGGGAAGCGGATGTGGCTCAGTGGATAGAGCCCCCGTTTACCATATGGGAGACCCGGGTTCGAGTCCCGAGGCCTCCTTGTGAGGGCACCTCACAGCAGGAAGCGGGTGTGGCTCAGTGGATAGAGCTCCCGTTTACCATATGAGAGGCCCCGGGTTCGCTTCCCGGGGCCTCCTTGTGAGGGCAGGCCGGCTCCTGCGGCGCCGTGGGCTGATGCGGCAAGACCT